>PVHY01002980.1:0-115708 GCA_004024945.1 Uropsilus gracilis | reverse complement strand
AAAATGACAAATTTGATGAATTTATGGAAACCTGGATGTACCTAGAAGAAATCATTCTAGCAGAAATGAGCCAGACAGAAAGGGACAGAAACCAAATGGTTTCACTAATATATGGTCAACCAAATGAAACTGCACAAGGGGAGAATGGGGACCAGCTGGAGTGGGTGGGAAGGGGAGGTGGTGGGTGACCCCCAGGGACTGAAACGATGTGAAATATATATAAATAAATAAATTTAAAAAAATAAAAATTAAAAAAAAGAATAAAAAAAAAGAAAGAATGAAAAGATAAAAGAAATGAAAGGAAAACTAAGAAAAATCTCGTAATTACAATGGGATGTTATAATGAATTAACTGCATCACATCTCACCCCTACCTGCTACAATCAGCAACTTTCAGATATAATTGCCATACTGAGCTAAGGATGGTGGATTTCCTAAGGAAGTTGAAGCTCTTTTCCCTGTATTTTTTCCTTTAGGATCAACTAGCAGCAAAATCCTAACCTTGGGAATTCAAGAGAAGTTACCATGACTTACAGTTTTCAGTTTTCACTTACGGGTAATCATGGGTTTGTTTTTTTTTTTCAATCCCCAGGGACTATTGTCTATCCCCAGTACAGCCAGTCATTGAGATCATGGCTGGTGAAGATAGACAATGAATGAAGATTTAATGGAGATCCAGAGGCAAGACTCAAATCATGCACTCTTTAAGTTATTGCCAAGAAGAAAATTGTTTTATTGCTTTTGTTTCTAACAACAAATATTTGCAAATATGCACCATGAAACAATTTTAAAAATACAGAATACTATAATGAAGAAAGTAGAACTCATGCTTAACCCCACCACTCATTTTGCTGAATGTCATTTTGGACTTTAAAACATGTTTCATACCCAGATAACAAAATACAATGGAAAGGAAAATCTGGAATGGGTGAGGATGAATATAAAAAACAAAACAAAACAAAACAAAAAACCCTAAACAAACAGCTAACTTATGGGGAAAAAATGAAATCAGATTAAGACAAACCTAAAAAAAACCTAACAAGAATGATAAAATTACCAGAAATCTAGGATGCACAAGATAGAAAAAACTTCCAAAGAGGAGAACAGGCAGTGATCATATCAGCCCATTTCAGAAAAATCATTTTATAACCAAATTATAAACTTGCTTTTATTCTTAAAGTGATGATCGTTTGCCTTCTCCCTTTGGTCATCTTTCTACTCTTATTTCTCTATCTGGTATCTGCTGCTCTGTTCTCTATATGTCTCTCTTTACTCATCCACAGACAACATCCAAACTGAAATACACAACTGGTGGGGGGTTGGGAAAGGGAGGGGATGGTCAGAGAGGGAAAGTGTGGGGGTGAACCCCAGGGATTACCCCAGGGATTAAAGAGGTGATATTTAGATATAAATAAATTATTTAATAAAAAAAGAAAAGCAACACAATGAGAATGTGTTGCTTTCCACCTTTGAAGATCACCTGTGTAAGTTTGTGAAGTGCCTGATTCCTTTGCTTTATTTTTGTTAAACAATGAAAACATTTTAGATTCAAATGAAAGAAAAATACTTCCTGTTATAGTCAATATTCTTACTCAAAAAAGGAAAATCTCTCAATATCATAAAAGAAAAAGAAATCAATGAGTAATTTAGCTGCATATTTCAGCTGCATATTTCAGAATTTTTTCAGTGTAAAAATAAGACATTCTGAAAGAAAATCAGTGTCTTATCTTATTTCCATGTCCTATTTCATTCACAGTGCCTTTCACATAGAGGAGAACTAAGAGAGAGAGCATGAGAGAGAGACAGACAGACAGACAGACAGAGACAGACAAAGAGGGAGGGAGAGTGGACTTGAAGAACTGCAAAGAATCAAGTGTATTTGTCTTAACTTTTATTTCTTCACAAAATTCAATTATCAAGTTATTTAGATCTACCTAGCTTCTGATTTTAAAAAAGCAAACATCATCAAAGACCATTATCAAACTTCTTCATCCACTTTAGAGTTAAGAAAATAAAGCCTAGAGACTGGAAGTGACTCACCCAGCTTGGTAGTTACTGACAAGTTGAGGCAAACATACTCAGCGTCCAGCTGCTTCCCCAGCCCTTCCCGGGCTTTGTTAAGGAGCATCAGCTACAAATGATCTAGTACCAGCCTGTTCAGAAATATAAGGGGCCTTCTAAGATGGGAAATAGCTGCCTTCAGCAGGAGAGGGGGCTGTCAGGGGTGTGATGTAGAACCCTTAATGTCTGTCGTCATCCATAAGCTCTCAGCACAAAGGTTATGTCCCTGAGGAAGAGGTCTTTGACATCAGAGCAGAGGGGATTGCACTTAATTCAGAGAAGAGGTTTGCCAAGACTCCCCTAAGATGGAGGCTCAGAAAACATTACTTCTAAATCTAAAATCAGCTCCAGGTAGATTCCAGTAGTTGCAAGATGACTTTTGAGTATCACATTTAAGTGCTCACAAAATTGACATATATTCTCATCAACAAATATTTGTGGAGGACTATATATCACCAAGAACCCTGTAAAGAACTGTAAAGACAGGCTTGGAGAGCTTCCCAACTTGCCAATATTATTGGCCAGCCAGAATCATACATAAAAGATAAAGATAAGAAGCAGCCAAAGCAGCCTGTACAAAATGCAAGATACAGGGTAGGAAAAATAAATGCCTGAGGAATTGATAGGGGGGGAGAGATAATCAAGGCTGTTAGAGACAGCTGCATGAAACAGTTGACTCCTGTGCTATGCCTTAACAGAGCCAAAGGACACTAGGACAAAAGGAAGGGCATTTCATGTGGAGAAAAGAGTCAAGAATGATTCAACGCAGTGTGCTGAGGATAATGAGCAAGTAGAGAGAGAGAGAATATTTTTAAGACCTCATTGGTAACCAACCTGAAGAAAAGATAAGGCAAAATGATTCTCAGGAGAAAAATTTTGGAAGAAAGATACAACTGACAATAAGGAGCCATCAAAGATTTGTGGTTGAATGAAAAGTAAAAGTGACTTAGGATGATTAATCTGGCGAAAGTATAAAATGTGGGTTGATGAGCAGAAGATGGAAAACAATAGGAGAAAATTTTAACAAATTAGATATGAGATGAAGAAAGACTTAAAGTAAATATAATCATATAATCAATACTACGTAGCAAGAGATGGAGGAATGGTAACCCAAGCAGAGTTTGGTTTGGAAAGAAGATACAACTGTAGGCACAGAACAGCAACAGATGGCACTGTAGAGTGACTAAGCCCTCTTAGAGGAGTCCTTGAAGAGAAGGAATGATTTGTTTGCACTTAAAGGGAGAAAAAAAATTAAAACCCATATCAGTTTCTCATAAACACAGGAGCAGTTGACCAAATGGCCAGTGTATATTTGAACAGTTTCTGCTTCTGATGCATTGTAATAATCCAAGGCTGCTGATACTGACAAAAGGACTGGAGATATCTTCATACCTAATCATTCTAAAAGTGAAATTATGCATTCAGAAGCACTGGCGACTAGCGTGATGCCTGCCAGAGCTCAAGAATCTCAAAACTGCATTCTCGAGAGCATGCAGCTCACACATCAAGGGTCCTTCTGGTGTTTTCATATGAGATACATAATGATAGTTTTATATGTGGTAAAGCTAAGTATGAATGGCTATCTAAATACACAATAACATAAGTAAAAAAAAAGACACTAGTATGAACTATCCTCTTGATATTAGAATATGAATGCAAAACAATAATAACAGCTAATATTTAGTAATTTTTACAATGTATCAGGTCTTAATTATAGAATTTATAAATATTATTTAGTTTAACTCCAATAAAAGTAAGGAAACAGATATTATTGTTTCAGCCATACTTCACCCATGGGGAAAACTGAAGCACAGAGTTTATACTCACCCTAAGTCACACAGGTAAGATATGAAGACAATCCTGTATTCACAAGGCCATTGTTAAAATCAAAATCTCGGTGAATCTTCTCTTACTAGACAATGTAGTATAACAAATTTATTTTTATATATAAAAGACAGATAAATCAAGTTAACACACACACATGCACACACACACTGGAAATAGCTAATGATTTTTTAACTATATCAATCCAAGAAAACTTTTAATAAAACTATCCTGGGTAAGAAATCACATTTCCTTTTCATTTAATAAAAAGGCATTATGCTACATTTTCCTAGTAGAATTGATGGTTACATTTCAAAACTCATAACAGAGGTGGACTTTGGCTTCACTGTTATTGCCACATATACCATTTCAAGCAAAATATAGTCCATTTACAAGAAGTGCAGAAATGCTGTCAAACTTAATTAGATATAATTGTAATACTTTCATTAGCTATTAACATTATATAAAGATAAACTAATGCATAATGAGTTCTTTCATTGTCACATAATTGTAATTTTAATGATTACATTATGAACATTATAATACAGTGCATATTTTCAATTTTCCCATTAGTGGGCAATTATTTATAAGGTTTTCTATTACAATCTGTACATAGAGACCAAGTTATTAATGCCTTCATTTTCCTATAATGATGACCACAGTGTGGAAATCAATATGATGGCCAAAGGGAGAATTGCAATGCTACATGGAAAGAACAACAAAACTACAACCAAGAAGACAGTTCCTTCTGTATATGCTGGAGGAGATTTCAAGATGGAGAAAAATAATTTATTCATATTCTTATGAGAAGTTCTAGCTTATAAGGTTTCTGCAAGTATATTTTCCTTCACTTTTATGTGGTCTTAAGTATCCAACTCTTTCTTAAGACAGTTTCCATGTTATGAAATATTCAGTAGACTGACTATTCTTTGAAAAATGTCTTAAACCATTTTCCCCACTCAGAGAATTAAATTAACATCCTACAAAGTCATTTCTGGGAAATTTTTTGAATTGTTCAATCTCAAGAATGTATGTCTAGAAGTGAAATATGAATGAACTCTAGGATTCATCTCCAAAAATGATGAAAAATCAGAGGATATTAGAACAAAGGCAAGGGGCAATGTGACTGATAGTGATTATGGCAACAGTGATTCTAGGTCCCGCAAACTAGGACTATCATGAATAATGTCAATAACAACAATAATACTTAATAGAGTTTTTGCTTTTTAGCCACCCCTCTAAGCACTCGAGATCCCCCTCATTATTTATTAATGTTGCCTGTGTGTAAGTTGGACTATATGGTAGACTTGGAGAAATGCCTAGGAGTTTGCAAGGAGATTTAGAAATGTACTGACATCTTGCACTCTCCAAGTTTATTGGTATAGTTATACATGAAAGTACCTGACTTAGGTTCTCTAACTCAATGATTAAAAACAGATTTTATGAAGACTCAGTATCCCTCCCTGAGAAAAGCTGTTGATCAAAGTGTTCAGTAACTATTCATATAGTTTGGTGATATAGTTTATTTTTTCATTCCAAAGGAAGAGAATCAAGAATTCTCACACAAAACAGGTGACTTGTTCTTAAATATTGTTATGTGTGAGGCAAACTTAGGGAACTTATTAAAATGTAGATTCTATACCCCAAGACTATGAATTTGTAGAGTTGAGAGGCTATATCTTTATTGATCCTCCAAAAGATTCTGAAACAAGGTCCAAAGAGCACATTTGAGAAACATGCAACTTGGCAACTGTGCAAATGTGCAACTGGTGTTTAGATCAGCGGAGAGGAAGTCATGTGAACCCAGTAGGCATGGCTCTATAGGGTCTAGAATTGAGAAGACCTATTTACAGAAGCTTCAATTGAATATAAGATATGGTTATTAAAAAGTCACTAAATCTACTCTGTTCTTAGATTTACTCACCTATGAGATGTGTGTTGAGTTAGTTTTTGGAGATTTCCTATTTGAGATCTCTGTACAACTAAAGTGATAAAGTTGGTAATATTCTTGAGGTATCTATAAAATTTCAAAAAGTCAAATAGAAAGCATTTATTTACTCAATACAAAGTCTTATATTGTATATATTTTGGGTTTTGGGCAGAAATGATAATAGCTTATTTTCAGAATTTTTAATGGCAGTTGTATTTGCCTCAGATTTATAATGATGGAGAATTAAATAAGTAATCACTTAGCAAATTTAAGGTTTTTAGTTTCCATGGGTCATTCAAATCATAAAACTCAAAGAGGTAAAGTTTCATAAAGGAATATTGACATGAAAAATCTTGGGATACAATAGGATAGATATTTCTAAATTCTGGCCCAACTTTAAGGGAACTTGACTACTGTTATTTCTTAAATGAGCTAATAAATCTAAACAGCCTCACATCATCTAGTCACCAATGGGGTGGCCAGTGTCACCTGTGCCCCAGGTACTATTTTAGGAGGCAGAGATACAATATTAAACAGAACAAAGTACTACTTACATGGTGCTCATATCTAGCAAGGGAAGACAAACAAGAGCAAACACATGATTATAACTGACCATGATAAGAGGATAAAAGATAACAGATTTTGGCAAGTTGGTTGCGGGAACAGGGGGCTTGTTAAGGAAGGGTTCTTTGATAGGTCTTTGAATCAAGGCTTAAAGAAAAGGAAAAGAGTCACCTGATTTCACACACATTGAGTTATAGAACACATGCTTTTCAAAAATAGAATAATTCATCTTTCATATTATGTTAAGCTTTACTTAAGCCAATACATTTATGAGCTCATCTTCTGGGTGGACTCCAGGCTTAGACAAAAGCGCACTGCCATAATTCTAATGAGGGTTTGTGGAATACACAGGTAAAAGTTCTGGCTCACTGATTATCTGACAATGAGGTAAAAGTATGGACTTAGGCGCACTTTCCATTTTTGCTTCTGCAAGAACACATCTTGGTTTGTCATACATTCTTGTGGTCATCATATTTTTACTTCACTCTGGGATTTGTTCTGTCTTGGCAGGGTTTTTCAGCTGTTTTAATTTCCTACCTACTGACAGCCTGATGAGCATGATTTATAAATATTAAAAATAAGGAAGTGAGACCAGATGCAAAGAATCTGCCAACACATGCCAGAACCTCTTATGATTTTCCAATAAGACTAGAGAATATGCTTAAAATATCAGTGAATTAACCAAGTGGAGGGCAATGTCTGACACCTAGTTAGCACCCAGGGAATAAGGGCTCAAAGAATGAATGAAATGTTTGTAAAAGACTTGAATAATATTACACTTCTGTGCTGCCTATCTCAAATCAAAATAAAAACTGCATAAATAGCTTGGTGTAAGTGTATGTGGGTGAGGGCATGTGGGTGTATGTTAGTAAACAGGATGTTTTCTGTCCTTTATGAGAAAGCATGGCAGCTGTTCTGCTCTCTAAGCTCCTATTAGAAGAAGCTGCTAGTTTACATCCTTGAAATACTTTATTTGCATAAACCCTATATATAAGCAGCATTAGAAATGGAAACAGTATATGATCACCAAATCTCGCTTGTGCTCAAAAGCTCTGCCTATGGTTTGTGATTTTTGGAAATGTGGATGTGCTGACAACAAAATTAACTTCTCCAAAGAACTGAGAATTGCCTACTCTCATCATCCCTCTCACTGTAATTTACATGACTTGACGAAATTAGACTGTTATTTTCATCGGGGTGATCTGCAAAATCATAAAATGATGTATATTTTGGGAATACCTAATTAACTCTCGTTAGTTTCACTGAGGTTTCAACTACTAATATAAGCATTGCAAACACCAAGGAGGTGTTCGCATTTAGTTTCAGTAACTATGAATACATACGCAAAAGACTTGAGAGAAAAATCTCTTTAGAAATCAGGCAATAATAAAGATTTAAATGGCGAGTCTATAGGATAAAGTCCATTATGTACTGATTTGCCTAAATGTGTCTTGCAGCAAATAGCAAGAAATAATTTGCAACTGAAGCTAATATTAATAATCAAAATTGCAGAACTACAGATATATACACCAAAAACTATCCCTACTCACAGTTTTTATTACAGACATTAACTGATATTGAACAAGCTGCTTGTCACAAGTTTGCTTTAACATATAACTAGCATCTGAAGTGAGAGTCATCTTTCCTAGACAATTGCCAGCACCTTGTGTCATTCTTGTAAATAATGTTCTAAGCCTATTGAGCACCATCTGTTAATATAGAAAAATGTTCATCTTAATTAGGAAATTCTTACTATTTTACTTAATATTTATTGAATTTTAATATTAAAATTTAAATATATTAAAATTCAATAAATATTACTTAATAATTATTGAACTCCCACAATGTGCTTGGCAGCAGCAAAAATACCAGGAAAGGCTCCCTGTCCACCAAGAATTCACCTGCTAAGAAAAATGTGATGAGCCAGTTTTGCATTCATTTCTGTCTTTAACATAACTTGGGTAACACTTTCCAGATGAGAGGGATGCCAATGGCTCACTCTTTTCAAGGGACTTCTCTCCTAATTAAGGTGGGATGGTGAGCAATCAGATAAATTATGAGTGAATTAACAATATAGAGTAGATAAAGAACAAATTAATTATAGTTACTATGTTTCCCACTGATAGAAGAAAAATCATGTACTCCTTACTAAACCCAAATGTATCTGTTACAGACTGATTAGGAAAAACAGAACATGCTAGAAATAAAGAATACAATACAAAGTGGAAAAATTACCTTGAAGTTATTCTTTGCTTTTTTCATTTTCCTTCAAATTGTCTGCCTCCGCAATCATATACATAAGCCACGAGTTACTCATTTAATCACAGAGATATTAAAATCCGAGTTAATAAAGATTTAATAATCGAAGCTCTATCAACCAAAAGAATTCAGAAGATTAATACCCCTCCCCCCAACCGAGTTTCTAACTATACAATCTCCTGTCTTTTTCCTATCCTCCGACTGACAGAAGTTCAAGAAAATTTAGCATGTTCAATATTGTAACCATGAAAAGAGACATTCCTGGGGAAGATCATGACCCAGTCACATCAGGAGTATGTTACACTGATACCTGCAATAGTGTGCTTTTGCATAAATTATTTCATTATAATGTTTAGTAAAAAATATTGATTAAAAATTGATTAAAAATTGCTGATAACTGAATCTCTCAAATATTATATATTTTTGCCATACCTGAATTCTAATAGGTCTCAGTGTCACATGCAAAAAGTTTCCTCTTCTATCTTTCCAGGGTTTCACTAAGTATTTCAGGTTTGGTTTTGGTTTTGAACACTTTAAATCATATGCTTACCTTTTTGTGTCTTATTTCTAAGGAAAATAATGCAATGACTTGGATTATAATGTTTTTTACTATATATATATTAAATATATATAATATATATATAAAAAGTTTATCCTAGGAGATATATATATATATATATATATATATATATATATATATCTCCTAGGATAAACTATATATATCCTAGGATAAACTTTTTAATCCTAAAGTTTTATAGTTTTTCAGAAATCAGCACTATTAATCCCAAGCTATGGGAAATTCTAAGGGAATGGTTCAAGTTACCCACTTATAAGGCGATGAATTAGAAAATGGCATATTATTCAGTATTTTAATTTTATGTATATTCTTTCTTAGTAACCACTCATGATTCAGGCAAAAGAGAAATTACGTATTAGTGGAGGTAATGCTGTGGTGATAGCAATTGTCAAACAGTGTCAATATAAACTTTAAATGAATATAATTTGAAAGAAACAAAACAGAGGGATAATGACTGGCTCATATATTGTCAGGGCAATAAATACCTAATGAGCAAAATTGTAAAGCAAAGAGTAGGTTGAACATACACCCAAATGCTGATGCTTGACTTAAAGTCAGAGACCAGAATGATTTGTCTCTCTGTCTAAAATGATAAAGCATCACTTTCTCATCAGCTAATGAGCAGCACCATCTGGCCTGATGACAAAGGAGCAAGATCTTAAGAAACTAGAATAAAATGACAGAGCTGCATCAGGATTTTTGTAAAAGGTTTAAAATTCTTGCCATTAGAAACATACTAAGAAAAATCACATTAGATATTCATATAGCTCTCTTGATATTAGAGTCTTCTCTATTGTAGTGGTCTTCAAATTTTGGTCCCAGAACCATCAGTTATAAACAATCTTATGTGGAAATCTGTTAGATATATATACTTTGGAATCTCATCCTAGGACCTTTAAATCAGAAACTTGCAGAATAGACCCCAAAATCTGTGTTTTCACCAAACTTCCAGGTCATTCTGATGTGCGTTCATGTTTGGGAATCACAGCTCTGCCATGCCCAGTAAGATTCAGAGACTTTTGCTTTTTTTTTTTTTTTTTTGCTGGATAGCAAAGAAAAAGCTAATCAATTCTGTTTTAACAAATGGCATGTATGCTGAAAAATAAAAATCAGACAGTTTAATCTCTTCAAATAAAGATATGGCTTCCTAGTATCCTTTTCTAGAACAATGGAATAGCCTTAAAACTCCAAATTAATTTCAGGGTTTCTGAACAAATGCATTTTCTTTATTTTAGGCTTCTTTGATAGACCTTCTGAGACAATCTATCCTTTTTAAGCTTGTCTGAATTCTTTACATATTCAATTGTTTTTCCACCTTCTGGTCATTTATTCAGCAAATATTAAGTATTCAGGATACACCATACATTAATCTAAGTGCTTGGGCTACCTGGTAACAAAAACAGATAATGACTCCTGTCCTAAGGGATAAATAGCCTAGTGGTGGAGACAGACAAAATGAAAAAATGATAAAATGAATTAGTGTATTATGTACAATGTTAGCAGTTAAAAAAAGCTATGGTGGGCAGAAAGAAAAGTAAAAATAGATAAGGAGACCTGGGAATGTTGGTTATAGGATGAGAATTTCAGTTGTAAGTAGCATGGTAGACTCACGGAGTGGTAAATGGGGTCAAGCTTGAAACAGGTGATAAGAGTTGCCAGGCAGTTCAGGTGTGATCCAGTATAAAACTAACACAAAGGTCTGGAGGAGGGAGCTTGCCTTGTGTCTGTAAGACGCAGTTAAGAAATCTGTCACTGGAGAAGAGTGAGCACAGGGGAAGTGCAATAAATGAAGGTCAGAAAGGATACATGGCACCAGATCACCCTGCCCGGATGCTGAAGTCATTATAATAATGTGTACTACAATAGAAATAGGGTACTACTACGTGATTTTGAGCATATGGGACATGATGTACTCAAAATGATGTCAAATTGGTTATTTATATTACTCAAAGACAAAATTATGTCTGAATTATGTCAAAACACTCATTAAATGGTCTCCAAGTTTATGTACAAATACAATAACCATTTACACAATGGGATAGAAAACATTGCTATCACTTTTCTTTCTTTATATTCATCAACAAGTTATTCAAAAATATTTTCACTAAGGCAATACATTTTCTTTGTTTACTGGACACAATTAGAAAATAAAGCTGGACAATGATCAGATCTTACTTGGTTTTTTGTCTTCTGCCTTTTCTTGGATCTTTTGTCTTCTGCCTTTTGCAGTTTTTTTTTTTTTCCCCAGTATGTGTTTCCTAAGACTCAAGAGTATAACCTTGAATTTGGGTGCTAGGACTTCTTTTTACACTAGGCAACTGACAGCTAACAGAATTGTGAATGAAGCTTTGGAACCTGCTCTGCCACTGAGGTGAAAGTAAAATGGAAACCTGAATATGAGGAATGGTGCTGTCAGTGATTTATTAAAAACCCAGCGCCCAGTCACAAAAACTCTAGAGAAAGCAATACATTTGCCAACCTTTGGTTAAGACAGAGTAAGGGGTAGTCTCTCTATGTAGAACTGTGGAAACTTTTCTAATCGAATCTAATGGTAGAACTTGTCTCATCTGGTATGACTGTGACCTCTATCTACTGAAGAAAAGTGTTTGGAAACTCATGAGGATTTCAAGGAGCAAGGAAGGAACTTGTAAACTTAAAAAAAAACAAAAAACTATCAGGTACTCTTCCTTTCACTCATGTGTTTGTTCCTGCCTTCATTCACCCTTCAAATGTTTATTAACTATCTATAAGGGTCAAACATTTTATCAGTGCTAGAAGAAAAATTATAAAAGAGATGATATTACCCCAAGGGGTTGATTGACTACATGGAGAGATTAAACATAAATGGAAATAATGCATGGTAGAGATTGATTTCTATTTTATAAAAGCCCAAATGGATTTTTAGAGAAAATACAAATTTTAATTAGAGACATTTTAAAAGGCTTCATGCAGCGGTAATATTTGATTTGGTCATAAAGGATGGGTAGAATTTGTCTCCCCGGTGATAGGCTTCCCCAATGCATTTCAGCTGTGAGTACAGTCTCTGCAAAGGCACAGAAGCAGGACTGCATTAGTAGTCAGTCTGTGAGAGGCCACAAAGGCCCAAACTAGTGCAGCAGCAATGTTGATGAAGGGAGAGAGATAGTTACTGAGAAGGTCATTTTAAGGAAACCCAGAGTATCTATCGACTATTTAACCGGAAAAAATGAAGCAAGACAATGTACTTGTTTACATTTGCTTTTTATTTTGGTGGCAACCCACAGCTATTCTAGGTCTAAGAGTAAAGTAGACTTGTGAGAGCAGTCTCCGTTCTTAAAAATTATGTTGTCAAATGAGAGGATGAATAAATCAATATAATAAGGTCAGATGAATAAACCCCTGATGACATTCTTAAGATCTTCTGGACACATGTTTATTTGACTTGAAACAGGAGACTGTGACAAAACTGGGGTCCAACTATAAGCAGATTCCCAAGGCTATTTGGGAAATATCTATTCTTCACCTATGTATTTCTATGTTTCAACAGATAATGAAATGTTGTCTTGTTTCTTTGTTCAAAGCAATCTAAAACAGAGAAAAATGTGACCTGTGATGAACAGTATTGGCTTAAGAACTACAGAGTGAAAATTCTCTGCCTTCACAAGTTACGTAAAGGCTACTGGATGCATATTAACATTTGAAAAGTTCTTACTACAAAAGAGAAAAACTGGTGGAAGGCAGGCAGGCAGGTAGGAATGAAGGAGGAAAATAAAAAAGAAAGAAGAGAACTTTACTTCTTTAGGAAGGATTTAAGAAGGTGATATAGTCACTTAAGTAGAGAACTTTACTTCATTAGAAAGGATTAGAAGGAGAGATATAATAGGATATAGTCTCTTGTTTGGTTTTCAGGAAAGCAAGAATTTAATTCAATAAACACTTGCAGAATTTAATTCAAAAAACACTTGCAGAGTTCTTGTAACATTTCAGAAAATAGGTTAGGTTATTTTGAAGTGATTGTCTAAACCATTGAGAATCTAATAGTATAAATGGACATCATGTAGGCTAAAAGATCTCAAAACAACCAATTTACATGAATTTAAAAAAAAGATGTTTCTTCTGTTTCATTTTTTTTTTTTACTAAATGGGTGAGTATATAACCATTCGTAATTTGACCTAAACTTGAAAAGAGGCAGAGATAGTTAGAAAACATTCATATGAGAAGAGAATCCCAACTTCTAGAAGTAAATTAGCTACACTGGTAAATTCCATGACTTCTTCATGGGATGAATAGGAAGGAAGGTAGGTAGGTAGGCAGGCAGGCAGGCAGGCAGGCAGGCAGGCAGGCAGGCAGGCAGGCAGGCAGGCAGGCAGACAGACAGACAGGCAGATGATAATCAAGAAGAGAAAAAGAAAAAAGTCTTTACGATTCTTAAAAAATTGAGGAAAGTTTCAACATAAGCATCTACTGAGGTTTTCTTTCAAAACACTATAATCTGGCAATGTATCTAGTGTTTATCAAGAATATATCTTCTGGCTCAAGAGAACACTATTTCCCCAGACAGGCAGGATGTAAGATTTGATTTCTTTAACTACCAGTAGTCTTCACAGCCTTTCTTATAAAATATGGTTACTAGATCATAGATATTGTCTTAATTCTGAAGTAAGCACTCTTAGCAAATATATGTCTGAGGGGTGTGTGTGTACATGCATGAGTGTGTGTTTAAACATGACTGGCTGCAACAGATATCTTGCTAAATTACAAACATCCTGTTATTAGAATAGATTCCTCCTACTTTATTTAATTGAATTTTTAATTCAGTCCCTGTGTAGCTTAGAGGATGCCCAGGGTAGGTCACTAGAGGCCATGATGAATAATGGGAAAAAGAAAATCCACAGGTTTCTCAATGCTTGTTAGCATGAAAACACAGCCCTGGATGCCTTATTATGCTTTTGACTCAGTAATCCTATGGGTCTGCCCATGACTGCTGTGTGGACCTATTGCTCCTGCCAAATATATCAGCTAGGGTGGGGACATTAATTCAATTTAACAGAGAGGTATGTCAACATTGCTCCTGCAAAAGTGCTGAGTTGTTGTATGTGAAAGATCACCTTTAAAAAGAAAAAAAAAAATACTATTTTTAGCACTACCATTTGATCCAAGAATTTTCCACTTTTTTTTTTCTCAGTCCTGGCATACCTGGGGCTATTAGCTTATGTTAGTATAACTAGATTTGTTTTTGGAGTCTTGGTAGAGGAATAGTACTTTTTGGATGAATAAGGCATGTTCATGAGTCTCATAACTGACTATCTGTCTAATCAGTTTTTTTGTTCTATTATTTGTGTGTGTATGTGCATGTGTATATGTGTGTGTGGGTGGGTGTGTGAGTGTGTTTAATCCCTAAACCCTTGCTTCCCTGTGTTTGTACAGTTTGAGGCCCTCGTTGCCTCACAAAAGGAGGGAGGGGACTCCCAGAGTTCCCACATTCTCAAAGGATGAGTCTTGAAACCTCATCTCACTCTAGAAACTACTAACGTTTTGTGAACCTAAAGGATATGAGCCAATAATCCCTAAAGTCAATCATGCAGTGATACAAAAAGCTTTGAAAATGGCCAAGCTGAAATAGCAAAACCTAAGCTTCACTTAAAATCCACACCAGATGACAAAACTGTCTCCAAGAGATGACAGTGAGAAGCAACACAGAACCCATTTTCTTTTCTTTCCTCAGATTGAATGGAATGGATGGAGCAAACTGGTAAAGGTTCACCATATGGATATCTTGATTTTCACTCATCAGTTTTCTATTTTGACGCTGTTCGTGAAAGTGACTTTGTAGCTTTTTTCCTAAATGAGCCTTAAAAATAACCATCTCCCTTCTTATCTCTGCACCCGAGAGTATCACATGGTATGGTTCTGAAATACTGATGTATTTGCAGCTAGCTTTCATTAATTTTATCCATCCCTGAAGGCGGAGCCACATAGGTGCCAGCTAATTAAGACCTATTTAGGGCAGCTCAGGGCCCTTTATCAGCTCTGAATTAGCTTTGCACTTTTAATAGGAGGTATAGCTTTCTCAATTATTACTTAATTAAATAATGTGCCAGCATTTACCAATGTATTTCTAAAATGGGAGGCAAGCTGCAACCACCCACTTGCCCACAGGTAAGAATATCTCATGCCAGCTCTCTATTTCTTCTCCAGGAGACTGCGTTGTGCTGTACATGGACACGCACATACTCTCATTCTTCAAATGTTGAGTTTGGTTTCACGTGCCACGGCCGGCCCTATAGCAGCTCCAGGGCGTTTCAGTGTTTCAGTTTTAGGTATTAATGCAAATGTATAAATGTCAGCAGGCTAGTATTATTTATGCATACCAATCATTCAGAGGGGAAAAAAGAGATCCCTTTGGTCCACATTATTTTGAATATAAAACCATTAATTCCAAAGGTTTCTGAAAGAAATAAAAAATCTCTGTAGAATTCATGATTCTTGTTTCTCAGAGAAATATTTAATATGTAAAAGTATAAAGGTAATCAGAGCCTAAAGACCAAGAATTTAAAAAACCAAAAGTCAAAAAAACAAAAACTGAAAAACAAAACAAAGCCAAAAAAACCCAAAAACCAAAACACATACAAAAACAACCTGGGCTTCAGCAGATGAAGAAAGAAAGGACAAATAGCCTCCTCTTCCTTCTTTTTCTTTTCTCTCAGCCTTTCCACAAGGTCAGTTTCTAAGTGACAATCCAAATAATTGTAGTCACTAACTAATAAGAAAGAGAATTTCACTCGGGTTGAATATGTAAACCAGTATGCTTATGAGCTAGTCTAAATTTATTCTAAGGATTGTAACAGTATACATACTTGTTTTACCACGTTTTCTCAATAAGGAATCCCTTACCAAAAAAAAAAAAAAAACAAAAAACCCAAACAACAAAAACAACAACAACAACAACAAAACACTGGCAAAAAGAAAAATAACCTATCCACTTTAAATGGGGGAGGTGCTTAGCTATTTTTAAAAAACTTTGTTCATTTGAAACAAGATAAGAGACAATTTTTCTTTGAACAACGCCATTTAATCATTTTCCTATCATGAGCATATTAAATACTAGGAACACAATTTTTAAAAAACCTACAAATTATAAATCATAATGATGACATAACTTCTCCATTAAAACTTAATAAACTATATCATTATTGATTCATGATGCACATCTAAAACTTACAAACATGTTATAAAAGTTTTTAAAAATAAACAGCTTGATGACAAAAAAGTACTTCCTAAAAAAAATTCCTGTAATTGCTGACAAACCCATCAAAAATCAAACTACAAGGATATCCTTTCCCCTTGCTCCCTCATGCCTACAATGATGTATACCACTTAACTCACTGCTGTTTACTTAGGGGGGAAATATTTAAAACTTATTAGGAAATAATCAACACCACTTTATGAGCATGGGTCCACATGAATGCTTGACCTCAAAGCATCTTCTTTAATGCAAAACAATCTTATAATATTTACAGTAATTACATTGCTGGTTGTGCTGCTATTCTAAGACTAAGACTGCTGTGTATATGTTGTGGGATAAAGTAGATGAATAATTACATTGTCTTTAGAATCTGTTATCAACAGCATGGTAGAAAGAAGAAACATGTAGATAGATGAGGGAAAATAAAAGCCACAAGCCCTGAATTTGAGTTGGAAGTTTCAGTTTGAATTCATGATTTTTATCTTTAAATAATATATGCACTTTATATACTAGTTCCATCCAAAGAAAAGATCAAAATGCAAAGATCAAATCAGTATAATAAGCACCTGTAAACCTAAGATTATGTCTATTACATATCAAAGAACCAATGTTCCCTAGAGAAATGTGTGAATTCAGGTTTGTATCAGGACATGTACAATAAGAACCTAAAACACTCCATGTATCACAAAGCGAAGACAGTGAGCAAGAAAACTGACAAACTCCAGAATCTAAAATGGGACCATTTGAGTCTAAGGATATATTGTTAATGAACTGAAATATTTCAAATAAATGTCAATATGTAAATATTGGTGATAATAAACTTAAAGGTACGTTTGAAGGAGGCTAAGGAACAAATGCCTTAAAACTGAAAGAAAATGGAATGATAAAATCTTCTTCATGGCAACCACAGAAGTTAATGAGGGCAAACTGCTCTTTATAGCAGGTAACAAATAAAAAGGAAGTGATGAAATATCATCCTTTTGCAACCTCCAATAAATTATTGGATATAGATAACATTCTATATCCTAATAACTGTTAACACAAAAGGTAAGAAAACTAGACAGTGTTACTCCTGATAAAAATACTATGTTATAGTCTTGGCAAAAAACAAAAAACAAACAACAACAACAAAAAAACCCTGAAACTGCATTCAATAAAGCTTCAATATTGAAATAAAAATGTAAAAGAAATAACATGGAGGTGCAATAAGCAAAATTGAGATTACAGAAAACTATAGAACAAATATATATATATATATATATATATAGGTAATGGGGAGAAGCTATAGGTTAAGAAAAATATATAAAAAATCAATCAATTGTAATGCATATATCGTATGCTAATACTGATTTGAACAACATATGTACTCTGCTCTTTTAGTTTCAAATTAACTATTAAAACTATTAATGAGACCCACTGGAGAAATTTGAAAATGTTCTAAATATAAAATGTTATTAGGGAAGTACTGCTGATTTTTATGTAGGACAATGACATTATGCTTATTTTTAAGAATCTTTATCTGTTAGAGATATATGCTGAAATATTTATGAATGAAATAATATGACTTCTGGGATTTGCTTCAAAATAATCCTTGGGGAGGGAGAAAGTGTATGAAGTATAGATGAAACAAGACTGGCATGAGTTAATAACTATACAAACCGAGCAGAGGGCATATAGGGGTTCATTACACCATTAGTCTCTCAACAAGTTTGTTATTTTCCTTCACAAAAAGTTAAAGAACATTCTTGCTTGCAATTTGGGAATGAATTTCAGGTCACCATGGAAAATTCTTAAACAATAAAATCTAGCTAGAGTTAGGCTTTAGATTTAAATCATGGGGAGATAAGCGCCTTTGAGGTCATTTTGATCAACCTTTAGTCATCCAACTAGATTTTACCCAAACCATCTACTCTGCTGATTTATAAAACATTAACATTGTGTCTTCTTTGATCTGGTTGCTCAATGGAACAATCAGACAGGAATAGAATTGGGGGGGAGGGGACAGCAAGAAAGCATCAGAAAATCATTTTGACTATTTTTCCTACTTTATTTGGTAATTCTACCAAATGAATCCCACGTGCAAGTTAATTTTACCAAGTGATATTTTTCCCTACTGTACAAACAGCTTTCATCATCACAACCAGTAGGAAAATTAATCTCCAAAAGCTATTCTCTCCCAGTTATTATTGAACAATCCACACATCTGTGACAGTGCTATCTCACTGAAAACTCACAGCAAAAGCAACATGATATAAACACACAGGAACATAGGCATACTGAGCTCTTCTCTGATAATTCCAAATGATTATAGTTATGACTGGGACATATACCGAGAGCTAAATATGACTAATGAATATACAAATATACTAATTACTTTCATGGCTCTGTTGGTGAGTGAGAGGCCAGAAATTTCCAAAGTCCTTTAAAAACTGTCATATTCATGTAGAAAGGTGCTGTATATGAGACTTTCTTTGAAGCGCACCCTAATCCTTTTATCTCTAGCACCTGTCTCTCTAGACAACTTATGCTACCCTGACTCAAATCTTACCACTGAGATTTTTGCTTAATCTAACAGTGGAAGTAGGCCAGAATGATAGCTATTTCTGTCTTGTGTTTCATTAGAAACTATGCATTTTTGATGTTCAGAAATATAAAATGTAAAATTCAATTTGCATTATTAACAGAAAAGTTGATTGAGATTAGACTGCAAAAATGACCAGCAAATTTTATCTACATATCAGAAAATTCCCCCAAATTGCATATCCCAATATAGTCAAAAGAATAGATTTGATAATTTTGTATACTAAAAGAGAGGTTTTGAGGAAATCAAAATGTTCATATTGGAATTATAACCAAAGTTCAATTTATCAGTAGTATTACACAAAAAAGTAAATACACAGATAACTTAAACCTTTAACATTTCAATTATTCCCCCCCCCCAGTATTTTTTTACTAGAACTAGATATATGATCTAAGATTAAATGATTCCTATTCTTCCCCATATACTAGTTACCCTTTTAAAGAGGAAGAAAAATGGTGGGCATTAATGTTACATGGGAGGAATGGGGGAGAAGTATGAGGAAGCAGGAGAAAGAGTAAACACGAATGTGGTGAGCATGTCTCATGTAAAGAAAGTGAGGGTTTATAGAATTGCAGAGAAAAAGTCAATGTAACAAAAAGATATAAATTAGTTTTTGGATAACTGATGATTTTTATAATTCTCTTCTGTTCAAGAATCTACTGTTACAATTTTAAGTAGCACATTACTTCAATCTGGGATTCTGTTAAACATGTTAGCTATGAAGTTATGGCCTTTACAATTCTGGATCCATTTGCATGCAAAAGAAAAAAGAAAAAAACTCTACACAAGCTTATTAGAAGATCAATAGCCTGTTTTGTTTGTGGTCAGGTAGATTTTTGCCAGAACTTCGAAAGAAGTTTATGTCCCAAAGTTTCTTAACATTTCTGTATTGAAACAGAAATGTGTAGATTTCCTTTTCAATGAAGATCCATTTTAATCAAGAGTAAATTGAGCTAAATAAGAACAAATATAAAGATTTCTTGGGAAAGAATTAGTGTAACCAGGAGCCTCAAGCCAAACAAAAAGGAGGAGACAGAGGCAGTATAAGTGGATTAAAGGGGGTCTGGCTACTGGTTCATTGAGTAATCAAAATAGTCAGAAACATAACAATCAGCTTGAAAGATAATTCAGTTCCTTGGATAGCAGGCAAAAAAGACTCAGAAAAGGTTTAGCATAAGAGACAATGAAGTTGCTTCTCAGAGGACTCACCTGTCTTTCCCAGTTTCCTTCTTAAACACTCCATCACAGTAACTCATGCGTTTCTCTGTGGTCACGTAGATGTGGGCATTTGGGTAGATGTCAACAGTCTTTTTCAGCATGTTGTAAACGATGCCATTGCCATCTTTCCTCATATTGCGGAAAGGGCCCCAAATAACATAAATAGTAGTGTTTGCCTCCTTGAAAAAATAGTCAGGGTTTTTCAGTAAAAGAGGAACGCTGGTATGGGACACAACTCGAATCATTGTCATGTGGCCAACATCTTCTTCGTAGCCCTTAGTAGGAGCATTGTTCATTCTCCAAATGCAGGAGGATTGATCTATCTCATTCCCCACCTTCTGGCCAATCATCTGACCTGAGTTTGAGACTATGGCACAAAGGTCACAGTCCAGTTGCAAAGGCTGAAAAACAGAAGGAAAAACAAGGCAGGAGGGAGAAACATGTATATTAGTAAGTTCTACCCATGCAAACAAGTTTCCCTTAGAAAAACAGTACATTTAGATATTATCAAACAAAGTGAGACTATCTCTGAAATAGCTATACCAATCCTACAGTAGCTGTCATAGACTATAAAGGTAGGGGGAAGTTTCCATTAAAAATGTCAATATATGTTAAGAAATAATTTTATTTCTGTCTCTTTATGTTGTTTTATAATTAAATAGAAGTCATTTTTCCTTACTTTAAATACTGACTTTTCATTCAAAACTATAACTTCAAATGAAATATGGAACATTTGATGTCTTTTGTAAGGACAATTGTTGAAAAATGCAAAAGGAATATATCCAGTCACCAATTCTATATTTTACTTATATGTATGAACTGCTACGCAGTTTATAAAAACATGAAAAATTAAACAAATGACAAGATTCAGAACTGCTTAAGACTAGTCTTAGACTCTCAAATATAAGAGAGTTTAAACTATTTCCTTGCATCACCAAATTAACTGTATGTTTGTTCCAGATGGATAAGGAAAAGCCTTTAAGAACTCAGGAAAGGTATACAGAGAGACTTTAGGACTAATATAACTACCATCTTTTCTCTCTCTTTTTTTAAACTAATGAAGTCACAGGTCACAGAGATTCAGCCAGCTGAAACAATAGCTAGCATGACAGATGACAGGTTAAGTGACAGTGGTAGATTCAAGTCTAGTGCTAAACACACTGCTTGACCCATTATTCCACATTCTTTCCTTCCAAGCAAACCAAATAAATTCCTTTTGCCACTTATCTGTCAAATGAAAGGAGTCAACTATCTTTTAAAAGAGTGATTAGGGAGTAAGGTGTATCATTGATAGCTTATCGCCATTCTGGGAGCTTTCACATTATATAACAGGATATTTGATTCTGGATTTGCACTGTGCTTATCAGTCACTGGTCCTTCTCGCACTTGGCTCTCCTTATTCCCCTAATTGTATGGTCCCTTAATTTATTACTTATGTCTGTCTGCTAGACTGTAAGCAAAGTAAGAGCAAAGGCAATGTCTGTCCTGTTCATTTTAACTCCACTTTCCAGAAGTCTACAGGAATACTACAGGAGCTCAATATACAGTGATTGAAAAAATGGAAAAAAAAGACCCTAACATAGAACTTAATATTAGGGAATAAATACATGTTCCAATTTATCTAGAATGTTGATGTAAATCAAAGTGGAAAAACGGTCCAGAAGAAACACAGGAACATAGCAACAGGTTAATTAAGGTTGGTAAACTGAGAGGAGAAAAGTGTCTCAGAATACTGGCCTGGATAATTATCTCACTTCTGTAACAGATCATCTCTCCTATCATTGTAGGTTCCAAAAGTAGTTACTGAGCAATTACTGCTATGTGCCAGGTACTATTATAGAGGTTGGGGATTCAGCTGTGAATTTTTAAAGCAAAAATCCCTACCTTAATAATACATTGAACTGGTGGAGAAAGGCAGGAATACATCAGCACCGTATATGCTAGATGGCGATAAGTGCTTAATAGAAAGAAAATGCAAGGGAGGGATTCTTCTAGGAGGCATGTGTTGTGGTGTGGTGTGTGTACTGGTAGAGTGATCTGAAAATTCCTGGGGTTGGAGGAAAATAGTATTTGAGGAAAGATGTAAATAAAGGACACTGGTCATGGAAATTTTGAAAACAAATATTAAATAAAGCATTCTTACAAAGCAAAATAATTCTCTTCTACCAAATAGCCCAAGATAAGAGAGAATGTGGAGAGCAGTGTGGTTGGACAAAGTCAGTGAAGTAAGTAGGTAAGTAGTGCGGTCACTGAGATGACATGAAGACATGACTTGGGGTCTTTCACTTCAGAGCCATGGGGGACTTTACACAGAGTAAGTGATCTGAGTTTTATTTTAACAGCTTTGGCTGCTGTGGAAAACTGACAATGGAAAACTGACAGAAAGAAGGCAAGAGCAGACCCTGAAGAATCAGGTTCTTTTCACAATTCTAGAGAAAGGACTTGGATTAGTTTTGGCAGTAGAAGAGATGGAAAATGCTGGTCATATGCTGGATAGTTTCTAAAAGAAAAGCCTACTGGATTGGCCAGTACATGGGACATGAATGTAATAGAGAGGATTCAAAGAAATTTTTAGAATTTTAGCCCAAGCAAGTGGGAGACTCAAGTTGCCTTTAACTCTGCCTTTAAGGATCAGAGAAGAAAAACAGGACATCATTTCTAGATCTGTTGGATTTGAGATGTCCTGAATACAGATTCTGTGGCAAATATTTTAACAAAAATACCCAAACTGCTTTAAAGAATGTTCCCCTTCCCCCAAATATTAAAGTAACATGGGCTCACTGAAAACTTGAAAAATAAGAAACATAGATAAATATCTATATATAAGAAAAACAGATAAAAGCTGTACTTCTACCACGCAACAATGGCTATTTTCTTCCCTCTAGACATATTACTTTTGACAAGTTGAGCAATACCACTTATATATTTAGGAAGCATGGTTTTTCATTTCATATCACTAAGCTTTCAACAGTCCCTCAAGATATTTTTAATTCCTGCCCAATATCCATTATATGGATATATTATGAATACCTATTTGCCCAGGGTTGGCCATTGATTGAGCTGTTATGTAAATTTTGTTCTATGATAAAAAGTTGCTATGATGAACATCCTTGTGCTACCCATTGTATTTTGAATGCTAATGGTTTTTATTTAATTTAGGTTCACTTCTTTGATTCAGTATTTATTTTAAATTGTGAAGATACACTAAGAAGGAAAAAGGCATCTATTGATTTATCAAAATTAATACAAAAAAAACTTGACTTGCAGAGTTGACAAAGGTCTGCTTAAGAAGTGTCATAAAAATCTATCACCAAAGGGTCTATCCATCATATCTGCTAGTGTAAGATTTCTGAACTATAACGAGCAGCAAATGGGCACCAGGCAGGATAAGTCTGTTCAATATGGGTGACAGTCTTTGGGCATTTAGAAATGAGGACCTGTAAGCTAATGCCAGATTGAAGACTTTGCCAAGGTCAAATGGCAACCCAAGGAATGTATCCTGGAATCGGACATTGACATAAGATTTTCTCACCCATCCAAGAACTACAATCTTTGCAGGTAATAAGAACACTGCTGTGTGATTTGAAGCAGGGTCTGATGTCCATTATACTTAGCTGAGTCCTCTAAATTCACTTTCAAAATTCATGCAAATCAATACCTGATTTAAGTTGTGTATGTCATATGGTTCACTCAAACTTATCACTGAGATACATATGGTAAAAAGAAGTTACATTTCATTTACTCTTCCAAGAATTTGCTTTACTGTATAACAAAACCATTTGTGGGGTAAGGCCTACACTAATTTAAAAAAAAAAAGGAAAAAGAAAGATATAAAGTAAAAATCTTAAATGTGTCCTAATCTACAAAACACAGCAATTTGCATTGGCTTTCCCAGTCGTTAGAGTGAATTAGCTAGTTCTACTATAACAAGGCTTAATTTAACTAATAAGAATCAGCATACTGGATTCACTTGACAATTGTAACCTCTGAAAGTGATCAATTAAGACATCACAATCTGTTCCATGACAACATATCGGGATGCTACAGCTGTGCAGATTATGAGGTCAGCAGCTGACTAACACTTGAGGGCAAACACTGCAAACAACAGCTTCTTGTTGATGTGACAAGTAACTGGGCACGGTGCTGTGAGTGCAGAGGCTTTGGGAGTAGTGGTGGTGGTCTTTAAGTCGTCCCTTCTTTACTAGTCACTTAGCCATTATTGTATTGTGACAATAGTTTTAAGAGACTTATAGCTGTCTATACCGCTTGTACACAAAGCAACCTACTTGTCTGACTCCCTGAAAGAAGGTACCAGGAGACATAGCTGCACATGATGACTGCTCTAGTTACCACTTTGTTGTAGGGATCATCTTCGTCTAACAGGAGCACAGGGCTAGTTGAATGAAACATTTCTAATCATAATCAGAAACTTCAGGTTACACGAAGAGTTTGCTGAGGCCCAAGGGGACTCCTTTATACATTTGAAGACACCTTCAAACTACAGTAAGCCATGATAAAAAGAAAGAAAACCTTAGCACGAATGGACAGTTTGACCCAAGAGCTACTCTTATCTGGTTATCCCAGTTCCTTTTATTAGCTTTATCACTGCATTTTGTGATCTCAACTTTGTTAAAATATACTGCTGTTTCTTGAACTCATTTATTTGATTTGATTTGAGGGTCTAGCTTGAAAATTTATTCCATATGTCTCCACTAACTTGGTTCTGCTGCTGTAAACATGTTCTTTCTAGACTGAGACCCTGGATTTTCCAATACTGTTAAAAAGATTTATCTGGTTCTATTTTATCAAGCACTATCTTAATTTTGAATACTTTTCAGTTTATTTGTTCCTGGTTTTTATTTATTTTCATTAAAAACAAATGACTTTTTTCTTTGTATACTCAATAGAACATTGTTAAGGACTTGGATTGTTTTTGGACTGTGTTGCATAAGCCAAGACCACGAGAAACACTCAGCCAATCCTGTCCGATATTGTCCCTATTAAGAGAAAGCCCATCAAAGTCAAAGATTTTCTTTTATCAGAAGTATAAACACTGAATTTTTAATATTGAAAACTTAATTTAAATGTCAAATTTTATTTAATAATGAAATAAATCTATATGAGCATGTTGGGTAATAAACACCAGTTTGGATAAGGATTTAGTGATATCTACAAAAAGCCAAATAATTTCTACTTAGTACCTATTCTGGTAAGGCACTCTGAAAATAATTTTAGATTTTTTAGAGTGTGAGCTTCAGTGTACAGCTCAAAGGCATGTCGAGGAGTTCCATGATCAACAAGGGTAAACTCACATACTATTTTAAAGGTCTAAAGGATCACATTGGAAAACAAGACCTTTCTCTGCTAAAATAAATCTTAACATTTGCCTCTTTACAAGAAAAAGGATTTGATTCCTGGTTGAGCACAGACTGAGGATGAGAGAGGGAAAAAAGAAAAAGTTTCATAGAGAAAAAGCATAGTGTATTTTATTTATTGCTATATACATGACTGAACATCTATTATGGGTCACTTGCTTTGCCCAGCACTTCATTACATTATCTTACTTAATTTTCATTATAATTGTCAAAAGTTAGTTTTTATTTCCTATTATAGAGTCGAGGAAATTGAAATGAACATGATCTCCAGTAGAACTAGATATATTTCAGGTTAAAAAAAGAAGTATATGTTAATTTCATGAAACAGATTCACAACACTATTCAAATGTTGGAGATATTACAGTTTTTATAATTAATGTGTACTATTATGAAAATACATATATGCAAACACTTCAAATATCACCCATTATTATATTGAAATCATGTATATTAAAATGTAAATTAGTGCTTTTAAGCATAATGGTGGCCAAGAATTTCACCAAAACAGTGGATAAAAGGCTCCACAGGTACAGTAGGATTTGCATACAGCAGAGTAACCTCGCCTTTCTGGCAATGTTATTAGCACTGGCATAAGAAATTATATGGGGTTTTTTTTTCTTAACAGTTTTAGTTTAAAATATACTAAAATTTCAACTTAAGATAAATTACTTATGATTAATATCATTAGCTTAAAAAGAACTTCCACATTTTCTCAGTCAATTCACTTTACAAACTTTTGTCACAACAACAGTAGAATGTATTTCTTTCTGAAGCATTAAATTACTATAGTTCATGCTTTGGGGGAAAAAAGGCCATGGCAGATGATGTTTTTATAAGTTGGTTTCCATGGTCAAGGGACTATCTCCCCTTTCCCCAAAGCCTAACTGAGGTGAAGTCGCTTTAGAAGTTCATAGTGTCTGCTGTCTAGACTTCAGAAATTACAATTAGCCAGAGACTGTCAAACAGTGTGCTGATGCAGCATGGAAATAAGGTACATATGGCCTTTCCAGAACATTGGATGACTGGGTAATATGCTCATCCTATAAGTCATATTACAGTTAAGTCAGTTTATTTTATAGTAAACATGAGTAATGGGCATAGAAATGAATGGTTGCAAAAATGCTAAAGAATGTAAGTCTAGAAGGATTAGGAAAATGGTTTATTCTGTTACTCTGAGGGGTAGGTGGTAGGAAAACATGGTCATTATTACCTCTGTGTAAGATATGGTACTTCAATAATTAGCCAGCTTTCTTAGTGTTTAAACAAATATATTGTTTATGCAGACTGAAAATCAATTCACCATGATTTTCTCAACCGATCACTGCCTGGGTTGAAAAAAAAACAAAAGAAAAAATGACCAAAACGAAGAGGCCATTCACTCTGATTGGCAAGTTACACCTCTCCTGGAGTTAGTCACTTTTCAGGTCAAACTAGTAGACATAAAGTTTAAGAATTCCTCTGCCTTCTCAAATTTTACACACACACACACACACACACACACACACACACACACACACACACACACACAGAGCCCTCATTCAGCTGATAGACAGCTCCCTTTTAGTGACTTTTTTCATCCTGCTCCTTACCTTGGACAATTTCCCTTTTTTTTAGGTTAGGAACCTGACAAATTGCCCTCGCCTTTTTGAATGATATATTGGGATAACTGCCAAGCACTTTACATTTTAATCAGTAAGAAGAATGAAATATTTAACCTTTTCTTTTTTCTCCATGAATAAGCTTATAGACAATAGAATAGATAATTAAACTCTATGAATTAAAACTTGCAAAACAGTGTGGTTTCCCCAGCAAAGAGAAATGGCCATATACGAAAGGTCACCTGTCAACTAGTTCTAGTTATTAAATCTCTGCATTTATCACTAAGGTGGCTCTATGGAAAACGAAGGTCAAGACATTAAATTATGGAACAGTCAGGATTAGAAAAGGTCACCAAAAGCTCAAGTAAAATTTAACCAAACCTGCTAATTCTACACCCTAGCAGCAAGCAGAAACAACCAGGGGGAAAACACAACAGTACTAATCTCTCTCTTTACTTTATGCCCACACTAAAATGAATTTCTATTTGATGTCTTGAAGTCTAAAATGAAACTTGCTCATCTCAAATAAAAATAGTGGCTTCGATAAATATTTCAGAATGAAAATCATGTTTGAATTGAACCAACCTAAATTATTAAAAACATTGTTTTACACTATTCTAACGGCTGCCTGCATTTCAACCTAAGAATGTAATTTAAAATATTGGAAATGGGGCACTCTTGGCAACTTAAATGCTTTGCAGGACAATTAGCAACTCACCACTCACTAATTTACTACTTTAATGTGGAAACAAATGAGATCTTTGCTTTTCATCATCCAATTTGAATGAATTTGAACAAAGCAGGTTGAACAAAGCTCCAGAGACATACTCCTCAGTTTGCTGTCTTTTATTCCTCTACTCTTCCTGAATGTCTTTAGAGTTTTAGTTTAGAGGCTTCAATATGTATAATGAAGCCATTGGGGAATAGATTTTGCCTTTGTTCTCCTGAATGTTCTTTTGAGGTCTTTCAAGTGAAAGGTACAAAAGAGGCATTAACAATCTGGCATTGTTTTTATTGCTTGACAAAGAAAAAAATATATTTTAATTTTTCTCGTGTTTCAGGAATGATTAAGCAAGCTGTTTTCATTTATATCAAGTCACTTTCAGCAGACCTCTAACTGTGAGCAAAGAATTGTGAAGATTGTTCTAGAGAGAAATCAACACAGTTCAACCATGCCAGTTTATAAATGAACTTCTTTGCCCCTCCACAAACCAGCACCTTTCAGTTAATGCAGCTTTCAAAAGTGGTGTGTATAAATCACACACTACAAGTAACAGCACATAAAAAGAGAGATTTGATAACCCACGGTTTGACTCTGACTCTCTGTGGAATTTGGGATATGGCATTTACCTTGCTGCCTACCTGGTGGTATTATATTCAAGCATAAAACTTAATATGGGGTTGTGTAAAAATGTTAATGTTAAGAAATAATTCTAAAACTGGCAATTTAAAGCTCTGTTTCTTAGTTGCCATAGACAATGTGTTCTCTATTTGGAAGTTCCTTGAGAGAAATGGATCTATATAAACATGTAGGCATGCCAAGGAAAGCAGCCTAGCTTTCTTTGTTCTGGAAGACAGGGAAAAAAAAAATTGAGTCTTTTAAAACCAAGAAGGAATTTTTTTTTATGGACTAGAATAACATAAGTATTTCATATTTCACCATCACTATTAGTCATGACAAATTTGACTCATTTTGTGCCCAACTTACCCATGTGTTATTTTCCTCTCTTTCAGGAGATAAACTTAGGAGCTAGTATTAGCAAACCACCTATGCTACTCAAAGAAATTGAGAAACCTTGTTCATACTTGTTATTAGTATATTAACATGTCTCCCAATTACAGATATTATGGTGTCACTCAACTGGCTGCACATTTTAATGACCAGAGGAATTTATTAAAAAGTATAATGGCTGTATTTCACACCTTTTCAAATAAATCATATAAATCTTGAGGGTGGTACCTGAAGCTTTCAAAATTATTTTTAAGTTCTACACATGATTTGACTGGGTAACTAGATTTAAGAAATATTGTCTTCAAGGAATAAACAATGATAAAACAGGAGACCATGATATCTGACCAAAGGAATGAAAGAAAATATGAATTTGGATTTCTGGGTATTATGTGGAAAGGATGTTAGGGTAGTAAATCCTTCCAATTACCCTTCAAATACTACTAGGTTTGTGGAGAGTACTTACATGGGTTATATGGGAGATCAAATTTAGAAGTCAGAGGGATGAAGTACAAAATTAGCATGTAGTGTTAGTATGAGAAATTTTCACATAGTTATTCTTTATTATATAACATTAGAAGTCCTCTTTATTTTCTGGCTAGAATTTACTTTGAAAGAAAAGAAAATCATGTTACCATATAAATTAATTGTAATGCAGAATTTCTGCTAACATGTAAAGTTAGTGGTAAAATAAGCATTCATTGACATTGATTCAATACATGCTTTAAAAAAAATCTTATTTTACAGGCTGAAGATCCCCTTTGTGGGTCTGTAGTTAGAAAAAGTTAGAAAAAACTTCCTGGAGATGGAGAAGTTACAAACACAAAATAAGAGCCCACTATTGGAGTGAAATTCAGGGACGTTAGTGATCAACAGCTTGAGTATAGTCAAATGGGTAACCTTTGAAAAGGTAGAGACACTTCTTCCTCCAAAAATGGAAAAATGAATCAATGAAAAATAAATGAGTAGATTACTATCAGAAATCATTCAAAACTTCCTTACATTTTATAAAGCAATGAAAGGTATTTATTGAAAGACTAGAAACTTAGATGTACGTTTAGGAGAGGGATCAACAAAAGAGATGAACTTTTGAGAAACAGAATCAGAGGAAGTATCAATTGTGCCACAGCCAAAAATTCAGAAATTATAGATTATTGATGAACCTACTGAACAGTTAGTTATACATTTTTTCAGAGACCAGATTGGAGAAAGAAGTTAGTGAGCTTGATTCCCTGTGGTATACTGAAAATTTGAAGTTGAAAAATAACTATGGGTCATGGCAACATGGATGCCACAATGGATGTGGAAGTAAGTGGTGGAAAAGTGAACAAATGAAAGAGATAAAGAAGCTAGAAAGTTCTAGTGGGGTTATGTCCATTCACTGGACAGGGAAAGTCTAATTTATCTCTTAAAGCTGCTTATTTTAGACAAGATTGCGCACATTCAGGGGGTGAGACTGCTTATTTTAGAATAAGGATGAAAATGTGACTTACTTAGGCTTTAAATGAAGAATTTGATTCTAGTTGGGACAGAATTCAGGAAAGAAGCTTTAGTTTAAGTCATTGCTTTTATATTGATAATGCAAAACTAAAATGTATAGTGTATCTTCAAATTTACTATTAAAAAATATAACATGAGACTCTCTGTTCAGTGGGTTAACTAAAAAATTTAGACCAACCTTTCCATGAAAGATAACCAAAAGAGATGGAAAAAAATATAAAACTTTCCTAATAGCACAAATTCCTAACCCTACTGAGGAATCACAAGCCTGGAGAAGTCTGGTTCTCTAGCAGGTTCACCAAAAAAAAGGGCTTGCTTTTGCCCTTAAGGCATTGCATCTTTGGAATAAGTAGCTGGATACTGCTTCTGGTAGCATCTTAGGTTTAGAAAAGTCAAATCAGATCAAGAGCCCTCCAAAAAGTACATCAACATCTACTTTGGATTAAGATTTCTACAATGTATTCAAAGACTATATTTGAACTGTAAATAAGCTAGTCCTATAAAATTTGTCACTCTTTCATGTCAGTTAGTTGGCTCTGAAAAAAAATCTCAATTTTGAAAACTGAATTAGTAATGCTGAATTTTTAATGATCTTAGAACTTGGAAAAAACAAAAGAACTACAGCTTTTCTGGATGAAGATAACAGATACTTAGGTCATATGTCACATAGTAAGAATACTGAGAAATGCATGTTAGGAGATTTTGTCATTATGCCTATTTGATGTTCACGTGTACATATTTTATAAAACTACTTTCCATAAAATTAGTGAAGAGTAGCATTATTTTAAAGTTTTGCAAATTTATTTTTTATTTAATTTTATTGCAAATTAGGTCTAACCTAATTGAACATAGCTAGACTCATAATCTCTGCTTTGATAAAGTATGAAATTTTCTTTGTTACACTGCAATTCATTAATCTATTATACTTTGCATGGATCTTTAAATCCTAAATGATTTTGTATCATTAAATACTGGTCATATGAAAAATAGTTCAATTAGTTATGGAGATATTTAAAATGATGAAAGTTTCCTGTGTGTTTTTAAAAAACATTCACTGATCTCATCAAACACTAAGTTTTAGTAAACTGGAAAGTTGGTGACATATACAAGTTTCTCAAGAGCTAATTTTGACTTGAAAGCTCATTTTTTGTCATTAGTAAAATATGCTGCCTGTTATTTTCTTAAGCGACAAGCTTACTTCATTCATTTTTAAGAATACTTCTGCCAAATACCTAGCTTTGAATATTCATAGCTAGGCTGCTGGTTTTTTCTTCAAGTAAAAATAGTGTTCCATGAAACTTTCAATTCATATGAAATTTTTCAAAATCAAAAAGTTGGAGAGAAAAATAAATCAATGTAACTTGCAACATTAACAGCAAAATCTTATGATCATCTCAAAGAAAAAGAATTTAATTATTATCAATTTTTATTAATTGATTATTTGAAACTCAGTTGAGGAAAATAAAACAGAATTTTTATATTATTAAGAAGTCTAATTAAATATTAATCAAGTATTTCTAAGGAACAAAAATTCTATAATAAGCATTTTATTTCAAAGCAAAGCCTTTGAAACTGGGTATAAAACAATTATTTCCACTATCACTGCTGTAGTACAATATTGTATTAAAGTTCAAGCTACTATAGCAAGGCAGGATAAAAGGGAAAGATACAAAGATTAGAAAAGCAACAAAATATAATTATTCACAGATATAATGGTCTACTCCACATATAATTTTTTTAAAATTTTTATTAGTAGTTGGTAGAAACACTACATACAAATTAGATTGTAAGCCAATTATATTTCAATATGTCAGTAACAATGAAAATTTAAGTGAGTATATAATTGATAACTGCATCAAGATACAAAGTATCTAGGAATAAATATAATAAAAGATGCTCAAAACCTGTGTGGAGAAAATAAAACTTTAATGATAAACATTTTGAAAGATCAAAATGATGATAAACATTTTAAGAGATCTATATAAATGAGGAGATACAACATGTACATGAAACAGAAAAGTTAATGGGAAGATATAAAATCTTCCTAAATTGATATATAAATCCAAGGTAATTTCAATCAAAAACATGAAATACCATAGGATTTCATTTTTGGACCTCTAGAATATAACACTGACCTTTATATGGAACTACAGAAGCCAACAAAGCTAAAATACCCTAGATGAAGAATAAAATGGTACTGGAACATGAATAAAACCATGAACACAATAAAGGTTATGGTAATTTGTGATGAACATATCAAGCGGAGCTGTGGAGAAAAAAGAGTCAGGCTTTTATAAATGTAGAACTGGAAGATCTGGATCATCTCATAGGATAAAGCAAAACTATATCCTTATTTAGTCAAAAATAAATAAATAAATTCCTGGTAAATTAGAAACCTATACCTGCAGAATAAAGTTTTACAAAAACTTTACTAACATCATCGAAGTTTTCAAAATATAAGAGAGGGGAAACTTCTTAAAATACAAAGCACTAATAAGAGAGGAAAATATTGATAGAATTAAAGAATGGCTGTCCTTCAAAAGACAGTATTAAGAGAGTGAAAAGTTAGGCCGCAGAGACATAAATATCTTCTCTGTGGATTGTGTCTGTAATGTATATGTACTTATGTATGTGTGTACATCTGCAGACCTATCTGTTTGTCTGTGTACAAGCAGACATATATTCTAGAAAGAGTTAATATACAAAATATATAACAAATCTTTACAAAACAATAAAAGACAGCAGTTAAAGTCATAGATAAGCAAAAGATTCAGTCATTACATAGAACAGGAAATTTAAATGACAAAAAAAACATAAGAAAAGATCCTTATCATTAGTAATCAGGAAAGTACAAATTAAAACTATGAAATATTATTGCATATATACCAGGTTGCTTGAAATTAAAATGTCTGACAATACCAAGTGTTCAAAGGAATGTATAGTAACTAGAAGTCTCATGCAATAATTGGTAGGACTACAAACTTCACATTAACATTAACATCGCAGGAAATTGTGCCATTATCTTGTATGAGTGGATATATTCAGACCCAGAAATTTAACTTCTATGTATCCTATAAAAAATACATTTTTTTCTTTACCAGAATTCATGCACAAGACTGTTCACAGAGGCATTGTTAGTAGCACACTTAAGGTGCAAACAACACAAATTCTCAATACACTGTGCAAGGCAATACTATCCAGCATTTGAAAACATTTGAACACATGTAGAAAACATTATGATAGCTAAAGTCATATACAAAAGAACCTAAAGTAGAAGATACTAGTTACATAAAACTTGTAGAACTTAGGTATAGGTCATTTCTTTAATTTGATAAAGGAATATCACTTTGAAACAAAAACTAGCTCCATAATTAATAGTGTCCTTCTTTTCTAGTACCTTCTAGAGAAATAACTGATATGTTTTCAGATATGTACTCTCTAAAATATTATTTTGTAAACAAGGATGTTGAGAAATGTCATATATTCTCCTCATCTTAGAGATTATTAAAATGTATAAAATAGCAAAGGTTACGAAAATTTATGCAGTAAAAAAAATACTTTTACTTTGCTTAATTCAGAAGACATCTTTTTTTTTAAAATAGGAAACTGGTTAACATAGTTTGGAAACTACACATGTTAGGACTAGGAACAAGCTATGAATGCCATGGACATTGAAATTATTTCATAGTGCCTGGAAGTTTTACTCAATAGAACAACTGGTGCCTAGAGACATGATGAGAGGAGGTACTAATACCATAACAAAGGAGAATAAAAAATAAATCATAATTTGTTGAAAACAACAAACCAAAGGAAAACTATAACAGGAGAATTTAAAAAAGGAAACCAACTATAACATGGATATACATAATTATGAATTATACAACACTTATATAAAACAGAACTGTGATATCTTCTTGCTATACAATAGCAACAAAATGCTAAACACCCAGAAAAAAATGGAGTATTATAAGAAATTTAGAAATGCTCTAAGATAAGCATTCTTGATAAGAATGAACCAGAATAGGTTGTTAATTCAGATACTGAGTTATAACTGCTTTGTTTTGGTTAAATTCATTTTAATTTTATTGAGGTAACATTGGTTTAGAACCCTGGATGAGATTCAAAGGCATAAGTTCTTATCACCTCAAAGATGTTTCCATACCACACCTACCACCAAATCACCAGAAAAAAAATACTGTTTTTCTATACCCAGACTTGATGCTTATTTAAGTTTATTTCAAATCTAAACCCTTCTGATATACTACGGACAAGCTAGAAACTTTGAATTATAGGAATCAGATATTAAGATTTAAATATCATACTTATATTTGCACTGGAGTCTTTCCTTTACTGCTATGGTAATTATAGTTTGAAATCCCTTTCAGTGTGTATAATTATTTTTAAACTATTTTAAATCTTCTAGATATCATAGGTTATTGACCCAGTAAATGAAATTACTGAGCCCACAGTATTTTAATGCTTTAATGAAGTGCCTTTCTAAAATGCTCAGTTCTTGTGACTATGTAAAGCATAGCAATTAGCTACAGCTGAAAATTACCACTCTTCTAGCACTTAAGATTAAAAAACCAGAGAAACTAAAGACCCCACCCAGACTTTAGAAGTTCAAAAGACAATGATAAGTAATTATTTACAGAATAATCAAAATGCCTTCTCAAAAAAATATGGTGCTTATTGGCCACAATTTTAAGACTTCAAGTTTTCTTAGAGTCTTCCCCAAAATGTATGTAACATTGGAATACTCCATGGGATCATTTGAATAAACAGTAACTTGAACAAATCTTGAGCAGTGAATATTACAGCAATTTTACTATGATCTCAGGTTTGAAAAAAAAAAACCAAAAACCTTTAATCAAACCAGATGAATAGCCATAACATGTTAAAGCATACTTGCCATGCAACTCTCCTGTTTGTGATGCTAATTGTAGTTCAAGCATCCCAAATCTAGGTAACTTCTTTACTGGTTCTAGCAGCTACACATATACAGACACACAGGTAGGGCAGGGCTAGCAGGTAAAAAAAGGGCAGGCATGGGTGGGGAGGTGTTCGGGTTTACTGGGAGGCAGGCTAACTTTCCAGCATCCCAGGAATCTTCACACTCTTTCTCTGGGCTTGCTTTCTGGAGTTCTCATGTGTTCTTCCCTCCTGTGTTCTCCCCTCTGCCAGGGCCATACTGCCTTTTATTCTCTCATAGACCAAGATGTGCCCATTCAAACACATGCACACTCACTGGGTCCAGGCATGTATTTAGTACTTGCGATGGGTGCAATACCACCAATGCCAGTGATCAAGGCAGGTGGTTAAAAAACCTGACCAACTCCTTCAAAACCTAATTCAAACTGTAAAGAAATTTTCATCTTCGTTTCACTTATAAGCTAGGTTTACTGACTGACAGGCTGAAAAGAGAATGGTTTTCGTCTTTCCTTAAATAAGGAGATTGGAAGCTTGCATGAATCTTGGTCCAGGATGCTGGGTCTGCTGCACAAATCCTCATCACAGCTTCCCAGCAACACCTGGGTTTCGATCTGTAGCCACAAATCTTCAACACAAGACCTAATTAACAAGCTGATGAATTATGTATGACTATGCTATTGACCAGCCTGATCATAAAAATAAATAAGTAAGCTTTTGGTGCCATATAATCTATTTGATAAAAAGCCAAATAATTTTTGTAGTTCTAATTTTTATGAAAATGTCTTTTGCATGTGTGTATATGTGTTTGTAATGCTGTAAATGAGCAAGTGCTAATTTTGAGAAAAATATAGGTAATATCTCAAAAAAAATGGTAGTCTTAAAGGAGACAAGTTTATCATACGATTGTGATATCATTTCATATCTTTTTGATGCCCAGAACATGTATTTTCCCATATACTATCTTTTCTAATATGGATTAAACAATGAAGACATAAGTTAAAATAAAATCTATAAAATACCAGGATATTAAAAATTGAATATATAAACTTTGATACACACATGTAATTGTATAGAGTATTTTTAATACAACCAACCTTCAATATTTCATCATTTCTCACTTTCATCTTGTTTGGATGAACTTAAGTTGTTTTATGAAAATTATAGCAGAACTAGTTTTTCGCAGCAGATAATGTAAACAAGGATTGGTGTTGTGCAATCATCCCAATCTGGGTAGATTTACCATTGGTTCTAGCATCCTGAAAGAGAATATTTTTTGGAGCCCTTGGCATCATCTTCACAAGAGTTTTAATAGTGAACAGGGGAAACCAATCAGCAGGGCAACAATCCCCAGGGTAACACCATCCATTTAGCCCAGGTGTGTACAATCATGGGGAGGGTGCAATAACACAGGTGCTGGTCACACAGGCTAGAGACAAAAGGGTGTGAAGAACTCTGATAACTCATTTTTTCTACAACTGACTTTCTCTTCAGACTTGAGTTGAAATCCCTCTCTGTCTCTTTCTAGTTGTGTGCTCCTGCATAGATTTCTAAACTTCTTAAATCTGTTTCTTCACTTCTATCACTCATTTAGCAGTTACAGAGCAGCCTCTATTTGTCCTAAGAAATCTTTCAGTAAAATTTAGCAACACTGCTCAATTCCTGTGAAAAGAAACTCCAGAATGCTTAAGAGGGCAATACAGATTTATCTGAAGAAGAATTGAGGATATATACCGAAGAAGTTCTCATCCCCCAGATCTCCATTTCTTCCATGTGACACACATTGGACTCACCATGTTATTATTAAACAGTGTATTCCTCCCAGTCCTCAAACTTGCATCGCTAAGCACACCAAAGACTTCCCAGATACCAGAAACTACCCGTCTTAAGGACTAATAGAGGTATATCAACAGCAAGTCAAGTGATTAATGAAAGTACACTGTAGAGTGAGTTGATCAGGCTTTTTCCTCCATGAGCCTGTATAACCAGCACCTGTGCTATTTTGCCTTCCCCATGACTGTGTATATGCCTGGGCCCAAGTGGGTTGTGCATGTGTGAGTGGGCCTGGGAAGAAATAAAAGTGTGGCATCGCCCTGGGGGAGCACAGAGAGAGCAAAAGAATGTCAGAAAGATAAAGAGGCCAGAGAAAGTGGTTGAAGATTCCTGGGGGTCTGGGTCTTACTTGTCTCCCAGCCCCCACTGGCTGTGGCCCTGGTATGTCTATGGAACTGCTAGAACCCATAAGGAACGTAGGCAGATTGGTGAGACTGATGCTTACATCACAACTGGAGTCACAAACAGGCTGCTTACCTTACATACAAATAGACACATTTTAGAAGAAGAAATAGAACTTTTTATTTCCTGGGATGTATTTTGTGAGGATTCCCTTCAAAACTATAAAATCATTCTGCTTTGGCTTAGCTATTTGCTACTTTACTTGAGACATTAGTAATAAAGTTAAATATGTTTCAGAACACATCATATTCTTGCTACCTTTTTTTTTTTTTTCTTCACACAAGTAAGCTTGGTAGAAATGCTACTTAGAAAAGATTAGGAGGTAAAATGTCAGATGCAGTTTAAGGATACAGAGCAAACGCTTCTCTGTGGGTTGAACCACAAGTGTAGAGAATAAAATGTGAATAAAATCATTCCTACATCTCATGGTCTAAGTAACTCCTCAGATCTAAGTTCTCCCACTGCCCCACAGAGGAAATTTAAGTAACACTTAGGAGCCTTTCTTAAAACTGCATGGCAAGCTTGTAATGACAACCAAAGCCAGGAAAATTCTTCTAATGGTTTATCTGTCTCCTTTGAGGGACAAACTTGACAGTTCCAAATCAAACACAGCATTGGGAGTTGTTTCTTAGAAACAAAACAGATAAATTACACTAAAAATTTAAGAAAGAAAATTAATTTCAAAATAGATTTCCTGGCTGTGTGTTAGGAAAGCTGTTCTCAAAAAAAAAGTGCTATTTGTAGTTCTTTTTGGAAAACTAAGGTTTTATGCATAGTATGGATAACCACAGATGGCAGTGAAGTGTATAATATATGCAAAGGAAGAATGGTTCCATGCTGATATTTTTTTCCCCTGGAAAACTTTCTAATACTTCCACATTAATAATGGGTCATTATCTAGAAATTGAAGCTGTTCAGTCCAAAACCACCATGACTTGTAGTTATGCTTTGAAAGTGTTTTTGCAATTATACAGCTGCAAGCTAAATGCAGTGCAGCCTCTGGCTTCCCAAGCAGAGTTTTGTCTTTTATTTCTAGCCAATTGACCTGTGCTCTGCTTTTTGACTACAACATTAGGTTGATCAACAAAAATATCCTGGATGAATGAGATGACATTGCCACCAAACCTTGAGTCCCAACTCCCAACTGGAAGTCTAACCTCTAATTTACTCTACTCCCAGGCTGATTAGACCCATTATTTAATGAAGTCTCTCTGGTTGTCTATCAAATTATTTGTATTCATGGAGAGAAAGTGATAAGCCAAAATGCTAATTATCCAGTTTTCTAAAATAAAAGGTCCATGCTAAGAATAACAATGAGTTATTAAAATAGCACTTTTCATATGACATAATACATCTTAACAAGCTCTTTAAATCCAGGGATTTTCATTGCTGGACATCTTATCTAATAAAAAGGAAGATACTTACTTTCCATGTATTCAGACTTTGCTAGCATTGGGCAACAGCGTTTGAATGTGTTGTTTGAAATGATAAGAGGGGAAATCCAGTTTTATTTTTGTTTACTTTCTTGTTATCCTAATATTATATTTATTTGGCTTATTAACCCTGTAAGTTATAGGTTATAGGGTTATAGGTGAGATAGAGCCTATAGTTAATGTTGTGATGGGGTTTTGGGGTTTATTTTATGTAGACTAGCGTATCTTTTTTACTTATTTATTAATTTATTTAAATTTTAATAGCTTTAAAAAATAATATTGGTTTACATTATTACTTGCCTTTTAGAAGTATAAGATCCCACCCCCCCCTTTCAGGTTATGTCATACCTGGTAGTGTACCCACTACCAAAGCACCACAGCCCACCCCATGATAGACCTTCCATTCTTTACTCTAGTCCCTTCTCTTCTTTCCCTTCCTCTGACTGCCTCTACTTTATAGTCAAATTTCAAGTGTTCACTTTTTCAGTTAGATTTCATCCAATTCAAAAATAGACCCTCTGTTCTGTTTTTTTTTCCTATATTCCACATATACGTGACACCATCCAGTATTTGTCTTTCTCCTTCTGACTAATTTTACTTAGAATAATCCCTTCTAGTTACATCCATGTTGATGCAAATGGAAATAGCTTATGTCTCTTGATAGCTGAGTATATTGCATTGTGTGTGTGTGTGTGTTTGTGTGTGTGCACACATGTGCACGTGTGTATCTCACATCTTTTAGAGCTGTTGGCCTACTTGGGAGTCATTTAGGTTTTTTCCATACCTTGGCTACTCCAAAAGACCTTGAGTAGTGAAAACAAAGCTGACAACAAAGAGAAAGAATGGTGATATCATACTTCCAGATTTCAAAATATACAGCGAATTGAAAATTAAAACAGCCTGGTACTGGAACAAAAACATACAGAGAGAGAGAGATCAATGGGAGAGAATATATAGCCCAGAAATTTAAAAAAAACCCTACATTAATATATTTACTTATATCATCATTTGTTAAGTACCTCTGTCTAAAATCGTGGTTCCTAACTTGGAAAGATTTTGTCCCTTAGGGAAAATCTGGTTGTGTCTGGAGCTATTTTTGATTATTACAATTGGTGAGGGGAGGGGAGAATAGGCTTGCCACTGGCATCTAGTGCATTGAAGAAGAAACCAGGCAGGCTTTCAAAGTTCCTTCAATGAATAGCAAAGTCCTCCCTACTCACATACACCAAAGAATTATCCAACCTAAAATGTCAATGGTGCTGAGGTTCAGAAACACAGGTCTAAGAAATAATTAGGCAGTGGATCTAATGACATTAGATTACATAAATGCTATGAATTTTATCTTTTCTACATTTCAGGTTTTCTTTTTTCATAAAAGTCTACCTTCTTAGAACAAAACCTGCTTATACTAAATGTAGATGTTTCAATTTCATAAGAACCTACATTTACACCTCAAACTTCTGTTAGATTAAGTTGAAACTTTACCCATAATGAAAAGTAGTTGGAGAAAAATATGTGCTATTGGAGAAATGGAAAAGAATAGAAAAGGTAATCTTGGGGAAATTAGAAGTGTTGGGGATGATTGGGTCAAAGTGAGAAAAGTCAGTTCCACTGTCAGGGCTTCCCTCATCTGTATGTAAGTTTGTATGTATACACATAAATTTGCCTAGTAGGTTAGCAACTTGCTTCTAAAGACTCTTCTACTGATCTCATGAGCATTGTCTGCCCACACAACCCACATTCCTTTATATTCAACTACCCAACCAAGACAATCTCCATCCCCCTCCCACACTCATATTCCAGTGTGTTTCATACATAGGTACTACCTTAGCTCAAGAGCTGAAGTGATAATCACCACTAACACAATTACATTTATTACTTCTAAAAAAGTAACACATAGCCAGGCATCATGGTGCATGCCTGTAGGTAGCAGCCTAGGAAGCCACAGCCGGGGCCAGGGATTGCGGTTCAAGTCCCACCGGGGGCACATAGCGAGACCTAGTCCCAAAAAAACAGCTGGGCATGGTGGCGTGCGCCTGTAATCCCAGCTACCTGGGAAGCTGAGGCTGGGGATTGCTTGAGTCTGTGGTACCCTGGGTAATGTGAGCCTGCGGTTCCTCGGGCAAAAATAGCAAGACCTAGTCTCAAAAAAAAAGTAATACACATTTTGATAATTGGGAGTATTGTTTTCTGTATGAAGTTGTACTATTGCGTTTCCACTATAAAGTCCTAAATCATATTTACAAGTTCAACCTCTGCTACTCTTCCTAGAGGAAAAGTCAAGAGAAAACAGTTTATTTTCTAGACAGGTTTCTGTTTCTTGGCACACAAATGCCTGGCACTAGAGAGCTGTGAGGAACACAGTGGTTTGGGGTTGGCAAGCTCTGAGCATTTCAGTTCCCAAGCAGGCAGGCTCCTCTGAGGCCTGCCAAAGCCACGAAGCAACACTAAGTCATCAGAGCCAAAAGCCCTTGGGAGGGAACCGTCCTCTGTGCAAAGACTCAATATATGCTCCATTAGCTAAAAGGTTGATTACAAGTAGCAGATTTTTAAATAAGTCTTATTTAAGTTTTGGAATTTGAAGGATACTAATGTTATAGGAGTTTGGTAGTAAATAAAGCATCAATAATGTAAATGGTCTATTAATTAGTAGCAAAGTCCCTCTCATTTATTCAGACTTAATTCAATAAATTCTTTTCAAAAGTAAAGAAAACCTGAGAGATTGAAGATAACAATAGATGCAGATAATGGTTGAAAGAATTGTGAATATTTATTTATATGAAATGACTGATGTAAAATTCATGGATACCCAATGAAGAAATATTTGCTGGAAAATGAGGTAGCTGCACCAAAACCAAACATAGAAATGAAAGCACCATGAGACCAACATAAATAATAAATCATTTCTATAAATAAATGAGCACAGGGAAATCTATCAAGATCCATTAAAACAACCATCATGTATATTTTTGAGTTTGTATATAAAAGCTGGATAAAAGGTCGGTATGACACACTGATAGGAAGTAGTAGTAGATCATTTAGAGGAGAAAGCAAATAGCTAGCTGCTTTACATTGTTGCCTAGTATGAAAAGATTAAGTTATACGTATCCTGAGTAAATAATACCAACAAGTTAGGACTGAGTGTACAAAGAACAATCTGTAATAGATTAATTCTAAACAAACAAGAAAAAAAATGCATTGGGATACTTGACATTTTATATTATTTTCTCACAGTATGATAATTTTTAAATTTCCTCCTTGACAAACAAATTGTGCCCAGGTATCAAAGCTTCCTAAAGAAAGCTACAAAAGTGTGACATATATGTTCCATAGTTGCTTAACATAACTTTTTTAAGAAAATGAATTGAAAGTGTGATGTCTAAGAATAAATGGGATGGAAGGTCTAAGATAAATATGTCAGTTACCAACTAAAAACATATTTGTAATAATTAGAATTCAGAATAAACAGTCTAAGCTCTGAAGTTTACATCTTATACTCACACAAGCATATACATTCATAAAAGTAACTAAATCAAAACACCTCATAAAGCAAGTCACTGCTTTCTGGCATTCCTTGGTAGAAGAAATCTTAAAGGCATTATTGTATTAGCTCCCAAATCAATAAGCTTCCAAGAGCATGTGGAATAAACTCCAAAATCCTTCACATGGCTTCAGGCACCCTGGATGCTAGCCCAAAGTCAAAATGAGCCAGCAAATTTAATTGTGTTAAGATTCTTGACCATGCCATGTTCTTGCCCGAGCCTCAGGAATTGGAGTATTTTGTTTCTTTTTTTCTGAAATATTTCGCCTTCCACCCCTTTTTCTGTTAGCTCCTCTTCTGGAGGTATGTATAGTTTTTAAAAGTTAATTTCTCCAAGCAGTCTTTTCCTAGACACCCATCAAGCTCAGGGTAAATTTTCCCCATAGGTCCTTTCACAGCACTTAGTGAGGTAATCTTAATAGAGGCTTATCATATTTATAATTATATACTTATTAATTTATTTACGTACTGTCGCTTTCTTCCATTAGACCCTAAGTTTCTTGAAGAGAACATTTTGTTCACCACTGTATTAACAGCACTAATAGGTTGCCTGACACACAAAAAAGGTTAATAGACAATTGTGAATGCATAAAAGATTCAGATGCACTGTGTCACAATGGATGAAAGATTTAGCTGAGAATCTTACTTCTAGAGTATTTTTGAAACCATCATGCAACATTACAGTAAAATAGTTACCAGAGATGCATAAAATCTTATATTTTTTGGAACAATATACTATGTTTTTTAAGTACAGCGAATTCTAAGGTATCTCCAAGAATTTGGGGGTTCTTGGGACCATTAGGACACAGAGCTTCTTATAGAATGGTAAAACAGTATCAGGTAATACTCAGTATGGTCAGTGCCTAACCATAAATACATATCTGCATGCAAGTTATACATATGTATACCTGTGTGCACCTATTACAGGTATGCAAAAAAACACCTAACACAAATTTTCAGAGAGGGGACCTTCTGAACAGACTGTCCTTAAATAGACATGTGGAGATTTATCATGACTTCTTTTTTCTCTTGAACTTCTCAAATATTACTTTCCTAACACACATTGTAGTTCACATCCATGAGGATCTAATATGAAATTTCAGATAAAGTACCATATTGAGTCAGAGGGATTGACTCTAAAAAAGATTTGAATTTGTAATGAAATGGTTATGATAGCTGGAGAGACTGGGGTCACAGAATTTTTCACATTTCAGCAGGTCAATCTAAATGGGTAAAATATAAAACTGCAGTATGTGCAGGACATCAAGGAAAATAAAGGATAAAGTACAATAGAATTGTTCATCTACAAGATTACAAAATTATTTTTAAGCTTCATATTTAATTGAGAAGGAAAAGAGGCAGATTTTAAACATTATTGGAAAAGGGCACAAGATATAACTTTCAATTGCAATGTTAATGATTATCATTAATCAGTGATTATGAAATAATAATTATTTATTAAGTCTTATAAAAGCTGGGAAATTGGTTTTCCCCTGTAAAACTCCAATAACCAGAACAGAGGCTGGGCTTTAGGAGATATCAGTAAATATTTATTGCATGAATAATAACAATAATAGTAACTACGGCTAAAATTTTGTAATATATTATACTAAATATTGCAGATAATTAAAATATCAATTAACCATCACATCAACCTGGGGAGGAAGTTTATCAATACTATTTTATAAACAAGTTAACAAAATCTAAGTAATTTCTTCATAATAACAGAGCAAAGCCAATATTCATACACATGACTAGCTGATTGCAGGGTCTGTTTTACCTATCACTGCACTGAAGAGGATCCTTGGACATCAGAGTTGCATGGAGCACAAATACAACCACATTAAAAGAATGTACAGGAAAAAAATCAGAATGCAAGATGAACTGCAGAAAAGGAGAATGAGGCCTATTTCACACAATCAGGTCACTGAACTTGAAAGTATAAGACCATAGGACATTGCAGAGGTGGCTAAAGGCAGGATGAGGGAGGGAAATAGATGCCAGAAAAAATAGATAACAAATATATAAAGAATGTATTCCTTTCCATTGTAACAGCTATGCCTCCTATACCTCTAGCAGCAGCATTGCCAGTGCTGTCAGAAGAACCTTACAGAAATGAGGCAGACTCTTTTTCAAAAGAGTAATAATGAAAAAATAAAGTCCTGTGGTGTTTTTCCTCTATCGGCCCTGCTTATAAATTCATAGCACAGCATGGAGGTTATTAAAATCCCATATGTGAGAACCACACACAGCACAAAGAGATATGAATTGGCGTTCCATGGAGATAATGCTATCTAATGGGCAAAACAAGTAGTAGGGTTTCATTTTTATTCTGAGTACATTTGAAAAGAGCTCAGCATCCAACTACTGCCCATGGATAGCTGACCGTCCCAAGTCCATCCCTTCCCTTCCTTCCTAAGGATTAATAAGTGGGATATAAGAGGTGGGTTGTTATCTGCCCAAGTCTGGAAATTCCCATGACAATTTTTCTTTGCTTGCAACTATTTGAAATAAGAGTGGATTAAAAGCTTCTCAAGTTGCTTTGGCACAGACGTTAAGCAGGGGAAGCCTCCCCCTGCTCCCAACGCTGCACCAGGCAGATCCAGGAGCTCTGCAGGAGATCACAATTCAGGCCCAGGGTCCCCCTGGGACTTAACTGGAGGTTGGGTGGTGCAAGACTGGCCTATTAGTTCCTTGTTTGGGGGTTGGTTTGGTCACGGGGGGGGGGGGAGCAAAGGGTTAGAAAATGCTGCTAAATGTCCTACTAAAGGAAATGGAAATCAAATATGTCTTGTAGTAGCAAGTGCTATGAGAATAGAAGGCAGCTGTGCAAAGTCAGTTTTAAGACTATCCCATGACCTTAACAGAAAACGTTATAGCTGAAATTAATAAATACCAAAAAAAGACTATTATTAGCTCATTTCCTCCTCTTCAGTTTTCAAAATCAGGTAAATTCTTGCTCACAAACTCCTAAACCAGAGTATGGGCAAATAATACTACTCTAAAGAGCCAGTAAGTTAAATATTCAGCTAGAATGCAAACCAGTTCTATAGGCTTCAAGGCAACCAGAACTCCAAAAGCATCTAAAGGGAACCCAAACCAAAAATTTGAAATGTATGGGAAAAGAGATCACAAAGATAAAAAATTAAAATACTAGGATTTCTGAGTTGAAACATCATTCACTTATCTGGCTAATATTTAACATTCCAGGCATGGTTCCATGCCCTGGGGATTGATTCTGCAAAGACAAAGTGTCTCACCTTAGGAACTAACATATAGGGCAGAGAAGGAAGAGAAAAGAGTACATCCTACAGCCCAGGTGTTACCTGAACTTAAAAAAAAAAAAAAGTCTCATGGTTTGATTGTTGATTTCAAGTTTCTAAAAGGAAACCTCAAGGGCCAGTGTGAACACTGACTGTAGAGAGACACTTTGGTGATTTGAAATTGGTAACAACAAACTTAGGCGCCACTGGCCAGCTACGCATCTCCAGTTTGAGAGGTAGAGGACAAGAAAAAGCCTACCTAAGGAGAGAAATACGGTGAGATGAAAGGCCATTCTAAGAGTCAAGGCTAAAATGAACTTTAATGTGGGAGAGTAAATCTGTTGGATCCAGGAGCATTTATACACAAGGGATCAATACTTAAAAAAAAAAAAAAAAGAAATTCTAAATTTTACACACATATGGATGAATCTAGAGGATATTATACTTAGTGAAATAAGGTAGATGAAGAAAGACTGCGAACGATTTCATTCCTATTTGCTATGAAGAGAAAGCAAATAAACAAATGAATTAAATAAAATAAATATACTTTTAGATTGTAAGAGCAAATGAGTGGTTACTAGGATAGAAGGAAAGTGGGTAATCCAGGTAAAAGAGGTCTATAGGATAGTGAAGCATAATTAAGGGCATAATTAGTGTCATAGATGTGGGTGTTGGTTTATAATGATGTGCATTCAACACTTATGTAGTGCTGTAATGCAATATTGCTTCAATAAAATAATAATTACTAAAATGATTACAAATGAGATTTCTGACATCAAATTACTTAGATCTTTTAAAACCCTCTCTCTGACCCATATTAACCATGAAGAGATATTTTTGTACTAGTATCCCTCTTTTGGAACCTTCAATATAGGGGTAGTGAATATTCTGTTTATCCAGAGATAAGACTATAGACAGGGTAGGAACCCAAGATTTCAAGGTTAGCATTCAGGGGGCTTGAGTCCAGGTTCATCTCTGACAATAACAGTTATGAGATTGTTAGGCAAATCACTTTACCTTTCTCTGCTATCATCTCATATGCCAACTGCATATAATAGCTCTCCTCCCCATATGAAGACAAGTCCTCTGTCCAAACTCTCAGGATTATCAGGAGAATATAATCAAAATAGATTTCAGAATATGAGGAAGTGATACACATGGAAAACTTACAGTTAATTAACACAACTAACAGTGTGAACACAGTGCAGCCTAGATTCAGTTTCTTGATTGGGAGAGATTTTAAAAATAATATCTATAATAATGGTTATTTTTATGATTTACTGAATGCTTAATACACATTCTAGGGCACATATCTCATTTAATCCTAACAACTCTGTGGGGTTGATTATTGTGCACTATTACAAACAAGGAAGTAGAGGCTGTGAGAAGTTAAATATTGTATGAAAATTCATACATCTAGTAAATCAAACTCAACTTCATCTGACTTTAAAGCCTAGGAATTAAACCAGTAAGCGATTCTGGTTCTTACTCATCTCAAATGTTACTTTAGTTCAAATCAGTGCCATTCAATTTAATTCAATCTAGGAATATACATATATATAAATATGAATAATATATATAAATATTTATATATATATATATATATATATATATATATAGGCTTTCAGAGTTCAGGTAGCTTACACATTGGTAGAAAATATATGGATATACCCTTGCTTGAAGTGCTTACTTAGCCATGAATGAATAGTGCAGTGGAAGCAAGGTAATTACACAGAGAAAGGACTAATGTCATACACCTTGGCACTCACCATTTGATTTTTCAGCAAAACACTAAGTTGCTCTTAATACTCTCTAGGGTTATAGGGTCCTGCCAGAGTTGAGAAAACAAATTTCCCCATCTTATTCCTAACATTATACTAATTTATGCAGCCCTATTTAAGCTTCTGGTTCATGAGCCAAACCTTCAATGTAAGCTCATCCTATCCATGGAGAGAGAACAAAGTCAGTTCCCAAAATATCTTTGCCTCTAGCTTTCCCAAAATCCCCTCTTCCAGATTGCTCAGTATAGTTTCAGGTATTAGAGGGACTTAAAACAAATACAAGGAATGGTTCAATCTCTTAAGGCAATTATAGCAACATCCACAAACATTTATAGAGTGCTTATTTTTTTAACAGACACTGTTTTAAGTAATTACTGATTTAATTAATTCTCTAAATTAAACAACACTATAACATCGGTATTGTTATTACTTCTATTTTACAGTGAAGAAACTGAAATAAAGACAGTTTAGGTGACTTGCTAAAGGTTGAACTCAGGTTTAAACCAAGTAATTTGCTTCAGCTCTGTGTTTTTAAACATAATACCATGTTGCTTCACATGTCCCTTATCATGGGCGAGATAAAAAAGTATTTTTAGTTGGTATCTATATTTCTATAGTAAATAATGGACAAAATGCTGATGAAGTTTAAAAGTTTAATAGCTGGAAGAGGTTTATGAAGAATATAGCAATTTGAACCCAAGAAAATTTCATTTGTAGTATTTGTCCACTTTTCTTCATCCAGAAAATACACATGCATTTTTCAATCTTAAGGGTTTTCTTTAGGGGGGGAAAAGGGTGGTTGGGAGTTTTTGAAACACAGTTTTAATGAGTCATAACATATATACAGTAAGAAAACAAAACACTATTCTGAGTTGGATCATCATAGCTTAATTTTATGTTTCAAAATCTATAACAGAATCACAAGGCAATTACTTTTTGTGTCTGACTTTCTTTGTTCCTCATTGTATGTGCCAGACTTAACCATGTTGTTTCATGTAGTCACAGCTCATTCATTATTACATTTTATGAATGTGTGAAATGGAATTTTTCAATTTCATGTAGACAAAAGGTCATTTTTAATTCTGTGAATATTGTACATTTTCTTTCCTGCCAAGCGTACCCATTTTATTAGGTTCATAGGAAATGGAATTCCTGTGCCATAGGATGAATATGGTATTTTTCTCCTTTGATACTGACATATCCTAATTCCACTATAATTAAAGAAAATGCTATGTGCAATTTCAATCCAGTGAATTTTTAAAGACTAACTTTATTGAGTAGCATCAATATTTTTAAATGTTTCATGGTATGTTATTCTGTAGTTCCTTGGTGCAGTTTTATAAATGTCATGTAGGTCAAGTTTGTTAACTGTGTAGTTCAAATTTACTCTATCTTTACTCATATACTTGTCTGCAGATGCTAACAATGGGCAGAGATCTATTAAAATCTCCAGTTGTGATGGTCAGGTTGTCAATTTCTTAGCTCTGTCAGATTTTACTTTGAACATTTTGTTATTATGTGCACATCTTTTAAAATTATTGACTTTCCTGCCAAATTGTCCACTGTGTCACTATTTACACAATTTCCTTCATTAATGACATGACATTTTTCTGAAAAACAAAACAAAACAATGTCTAGTATTAGTATAGCTACACCCATTTTCTTTTGATTAGTGTTTACAAGGTGTGTGTGTTTTCCATTCTTTTACTGTCAACCACTGCATGACCTACTTTTTAAGAATATCTATTCATGTAGACTAAAGTCATTGCTACATAGCTGAGCATAAAATTATAGCTAGTTGAGTGATTTTTTTAATCAGAGACTATTTAAATCATTTATATTTAATATAATTATAAATATATCTGATATAAAACTACCATGTTATGTGTTTTCTATTTCCATTTATTCTCTTTGATTTTAACTACCATAACATAAGTTACTACACTGTATATGACTTAGGGGAATAGGTTCCACTTTTTCAGATGTATGTCACCAAACCATATACTTTGTAACTATTTTTCATTTACTTAAATTTTTTCCATTTTTTCTCTATTATTTTGTTACTTCTATATTCTTCTATTATTTCAGCTATTACCCTATGAACTGTTTATCTTTGAATTAATAAAGTACAATTTAACATTTTTGTCAGTTCCCAAACATTACACATATCTTACTATACATTTATACTCTTTCTCAAGGTGCTTTTTTTTAATTACAACACCACATATTCTAATTACACTAATTGTTATTTTTGTTCTGTACAATGTACATTCATATTTACATTTATATTAAGATTTTTTCTTTCACTCTTTTTTTCACATTAGTACTTCTAAATGGGATTGTTTTCTTTTTCTTGAACAGTTCTATTTGGTATTGTAATGTGGTCAAAAATTTCTGATTTTGTCTACAAAAAAATCATCTTTTCCTTCATCTTTTTGAAGGATATTTTCATTTGGTATAAAATTAGGTTGGCAGCCTAATTATTATTTTCTTTTAGTACTTTGAAGATGCCATTCCACTGGCTTCTAGATTCCACTAATCTACTGAGAGGGATCTTTGGTCTTAGAATTGTTATTCTCAATACATTTTTTTTTTCCTGGAATCTTTGAGATATTTTTCTCTATCTTAAACTTTTGACAGTTTCATTTTGATGTGTCTAGGTATGATTTTATTTATACGTGTAGCTTAAGGTTCATGGACATTCCTGAAGCTGTAGATTGAGGTCTTTTTGAAAAATACTTGGACAATACAGACTCAGATATTACTTCTGCCACATTTCTTTTTCTCCCTGACTTTTGAGATCTCAGTAACACACACTATACCAGTTTCTCCAACTCTTTTTAGTGAATGCTTTTTACTTTAATTTGTAACTTTACACAACATTTGTCATAAAATGCATTAAAATTTAATTGCAAAGTCAATTGCTATAAATATGCATACTCTACTTATCTAGTCAGAAACCAGTACTAAACATGGACTTAGGGTCATACTTTGAGAAGCACCATGTTCTATCCCCCCACCCCTACCTCTGCCCCACCCCAGAACAATATACATCTGTTATGTCCTTTGCATAATCTTTTACCCATTCCCTATCTATGCATCAATCTGTTATCTGTTATTAAAATCTTCAGCTTTACTAATCTTTTCTTTCACTATGTATAATGTCCTATTAAATATCTTTCAGTCTTAATCTGTGTTTTCCATGGATTTCCACTTGATTCTTTTCTATAGATTCCAGTTGTGAAATAATCAATTTGTGTATTAATTTGAAGCATATAAATATAGTCTCAAATTTTTTTTCTGATAATCTTAATAGATCTTTCACTAATAGACTATTTTCCCTTGACATTCAGTAACTGGTCTTGTTTCCTGACAAGACCTGATAATTTTATGTTGACTATTATATGGTATATGTATATAATGTTTACAATAATATATGATGTATATAATAGTATACATTATATATAATACATTATATATATTTACATTATATATAATGTATACTATTACACATTTTATTAAAATAACTATTTCTGGACAATGTTATTTTGTCCTACATTGAAATTTTAATTTTCTTCTGGAAGATAGAGCACAGACACACAGACACATTATCTGAATTTAGCAGAAATTAGCCTGTTTCCTTTTGCTCTCTTTATTAGAGTTTAACTCATAAGTTTCAGTTGAGAGTTGCTATTTTTCCCCAAAGGCCCTTCCTGGGGGCTTCTGAGCTACAATTTCTGCCTCTTGACTTCTATGGGATTGTTTAAATCCCTGCCTAAAAATTTGGCTTCTTCATTGCTATGTTCTTAGTTTCTAAATGTCTCACTTTGTTCATCCACAGCATGGAAGTCCACAGATTCTTCAGGAAGAATGCGTATCCCCTTTTCTCCGGTATCTTGCTCTATCACATAATGGTTACCTCATTATTCCTGATTATGAGTTTTTAGTCACCCAATTCCATAAAATTCCTCTTAGAGCTGGGTTACTACTTTCTTTTTGACCTCTATTCCTTTTTTTATGTATTGCAAATGCACCAGAGGAAAAAGTCACAAAGCAGGTCCTTGCTCACCTCAATGAAACTCCTATTTTCATTTGTTTTAACCTCTCAAATTCTGGCCACTTGGGGTATATTTTAATGCCTTCAGCACTAATTTATGTATCTTTTTAGTGAAGAGTTAGTCTGACACCAGTTACCCCATTATGTTTGCAGAGTTCTCTTGCAAGGATTGAAATAGATATAAATGAATGAGATCTCATTTTTCTATATGTATAAAAATGCAATAAAAGCATATAAATGTAAAAAAGAATAATAGCATTTACTAAATAATAGTCAATATTTAATACAAACTATCCAGTATTATTATTCCTGCATATTATCTAACTCTTAAAGACAGCTGTGTGATATTCCTACTACTTTTTACTCCAAATGCTCAAATCTGAGTGCTATTTAGTTTAATGTTTTTCCTTGAATTCCAAATTCACAGATACCACCTGTAACTTATAAAATCTGATGTGCTAAATTTCCCTGTACTCTGGTAATCTTTTATTATCATATTAATAGTTCTCTGAATGAGTGCTTATATTTTTCCCCTTTTTTTTGAGCTTAAAATACTTTTTTAAAACTTATATACAGTCCTTGAAAATAGGTCCAGAGCTTGCTGCACTATTCATTCTTAACAAAACCTCCCTGTTATTGATAAGTAATAGATAACCCTCTTGAAATATAGAATCTTTGAATCCAACACACCTGAACAACCTAGTTGAAAATTACTACCATAATGACAATTTTTAGATACTGCAACTTTTATAACAAAATAATCTTGAAGTATTGATGCCATAATTTAGAAAATATTGTCCTTCTTGACCCTTTATAGAAAGATCCACAAGATACAGTCAACATTTCTGGTGATTTTTATATACCATTCAATAATTTTGGTGTGCCTAATAACCTAGGTTATCATTATGCTAACCCCATAATGCTGTAGATACACATAATGCTGTAAGTAGTATGCCTGTTTATCATTCAGAGTTAGCTCATCCAATCAAAGACAATTCTGACTCAAGATAATATTAATTTTAGACCCTTGGTTGCTAGAAGAATACTACACAGAAGAGTACAGTATGACAGTGAAAGGCTAAGCAACCTAACATGTTATAGAGAAAGTAAAGCTCATAGGTTCCTTCTGGTGATATAAAAAATCACCAGAAATGTTGACTGTATCTTGTGGATCTTTCTATAAAGGGTCAAAAAGAAACAGTTTTGAGCAAAATGAATAATACAGTTGAACAATACAAAGACAGAAAAGAAATTTCAATCTTACTTTGATGTCTCAGAAATTGATAAATGAGATCTAATTTATAATCCAGAGCGACTCTCCTTCTAAATAAACTTAGTTGAAGTGTACAAACAGAAAAATGCAGAAATCAAATATGCATACCTTAATTATTTCAATTTGGCCATCGGTATGTAACTACCACCAAAAGTCAGAAATAGAGTATTAGTAGAACCTCAGAGTTCCCTCAGACTCTTCCCCCAATTACCAGTTTTTCTCTGTACCCAAAGGCAACCACTAGCTTAGCTTGGTTTGATTTTGAATTTTATATCAATAAAATCATATAGTATGTAACTTTTCACATCTGATTTTTAAAACTATCTTTGTGAAACTCACAATTAATTTATTTTGGGTGCTACACAGTGTTTCATGATCTAAATATACAATTTGTTTATCCATTTCACTTTTGATGGGTTTTTATTGTTTATAAATGTGACTCTTATGAATAGAGCTGCTATAAACATTTCTATATATGATATTCAGTGCTCACATGTACTAATTTTGAGTCTATGCCCAGAAAAGGAATTGCTAGGTTATAAGCTACGCATATGTTCAATTTAAGCTAGTAATGAACAGTGTACAAAGGAATTATACTTACTATACTCACACCAACAGTGTAAAAGAGCTCCTATTCCTGCATATCGTTGACAACACTTGACTTTATCTATCATTTTGATTTAACCATTCTGTTAATATTTTTAACTTAGTATGGTTTTAATTTTCATTACCATGCTAAATCATGAAGTTGAGCATCCTTTCACTTATTTACTGGCCATTTCACCACTCTCTTTTGTAAAGCAGCTGTTGAAGCTACTTTTACAAACATTTTTAAAAGAAACATCTTAGGAACATAATTAAACATTTCCTGAAAGTCTCCTTTGGTCTCTCTCTTCCTCAGGAGTTCTTACCTTAGCCCCAGCTGAGGTGACTAATCTGACACACTCCTTGCACCTGAATCTGCTTTTATTTATTTCTCTTAATATACAATGAAGTGATCTATCTGGCATACTTTTCTTATCTCTTTGCTACTTCCAGTGCTCAGATTGTCCCATTAACGATGGAGAGCCTGGGAGGCAGCCAGCAGGATTCTCCCTCTCTGTCTTCCTCTCTTCTCTGCTGCTTCTCTCCCACACCTTCCTGTTTCTGCAGCACCCAAAGTCTGGTAAACTTCTAAAGAGAATTTTTTTATAAGTTCAGTGATTCTGCAGAAAATTCTTCTTTTATGACTTCACCATTCCCCTATGTCAGGCTGGGCACCTGGCAGACACTGAGTTCTGCAGATGGGCTAGGAAAGACAGGACACTCACAGGAGGCCACTCTGAGGTCTCTGATGTCAAGTTTGACCATTTGCCAGGAGAATCTTGTTTTTCTGGGAGATGAGCCACATATTACAAAGAGAACGAGCTGCCTACTAGTTCCCCTAATGTTCCCCTAGGGCAAGTTCATTTCTCAGTAACCTCAAACCAAAAGCCATTATCAGATTCCGTCTTTCTCCACCATGGAAAACTACTTGGCCACAGTTTGACAGGCACAGATGGTACCACCAGCTGCAAGTTTTTTTAGTTCTTGTTGACTCTAAACTGCCCTTAGTCTTAATCTCTTTGCAATTTGCTCAGTAGAATGAGAAAGGAGGCCAAACTTCTAATCTGGGAATAAAATTCATGGTGGGAGATTTAGCAGGGTCTGGTGAAGAGTGACATGGGGTGAAGGATATTGGCAAAATGCAAGAAAAAGAAAAGCCTCAGGAAAAAAAATGCATGGAGAGCCAAAATGAATTAGAAAATGTTTAAACCAAGCATTGGGGTTCCTATAAAGAGAAGAGGCACAAGGAGAGGAAAATATTCTTAGGTCTGATGATAATTTCTCTGCTGACATAAAAATGGAGTGGACTCTTTATGCCATGAAAGTTATGTATCAAGAAAGGATTGACGGAAATAAAAGGAAAGGCCTTCTAAGGAAATGTTCTCTGCATGGTTATAATAGCCTGAAACTATTTTGTTTGTGTGACATGCCATCCAACAGACCTGAAAATCTTCTGTACTACAGAAAGCACTGAAGAAAAAGAAAAAGAAAAAACAACTTTATCATTTACATATATTCTGGGCTCTGTATAGAATAAGTAAACATCACACATTCCTTGCAAGAGATTGTATCCAAAGATCTGTCAACAAGGATGCACAGAAAGCTGGAAAAGACTGACCATGTGTCTTACTGTTAGGGACAGTGCTACAAGTTCTGACATCTTCTTCTCCTTCTGTCAAGGTAAGAACCTACGAATCTATATCCAACTTTGCTTTTCACTCTCTTTCAAAGCTGCAATACTAACTACCAAGAAATTAAGTCTACTGTAGAGAAAGGAACCAAGAGCATAGAGTAAGTCCTTTTTACTCCACACATGTTTATATGGGAAAATCTGGTTTGGGCAGAAGAAAGTGGAAAGAAGATACTTTTGGTACAGTGCGAGCAGAAGGTATGTCTGAGAACACTATTGTACTGTTCTTCCAATAATACCATATCACTGTACTCTTGCAAACTCTGAGCCAAGGGAGGCACTTGAGAGAAAGTTCAGTTATATACTAGCAATGATTTCAGTTTTTCCATGTGCCGCAGGTAAATTTTACAAATATTTTGCATATTTTCAAATATATTTTCTCAGAAAATCCTCACATATGATTGGTTCCATTATTAATTTTCTCTTACAGACAGTTCTTAGTGTGAGGAATGGGATAAGATTCCTTTTGCTGAAGAATGGCAGGGAAAAATAAAAACCAAAGACCTGGATACTCAGCAATGTAGCCTTCTTTATTCCATGCTTCAGAAATTCTGGACAAGTCCTCAATTTTCAATTCCTTTGGCATGCCCTGAAAACATCTGATTTAGCGCTTTCTTGTTTTTCTAGAGTTCTTTGAGTTATTTCTTCTGAAGTGCTTTTTTCTTTCTTCTTACTGTATATTAGGATGAGTGTAAATGGGGAGATTGTTTTGGTTTGATAGTTTTGATAAAAAGTTATCTAGTAGATAATAAAAATAACCCAAATGGTAGAAAAAAATATAGTAATAATAGACTTTGCTAATTTATATATATAATATATAATACATTATATATAATATATATAATATATATATTGCAATATCCAGCACAACCACTAAGAAAACTATGAAAGTGACATACTCAAAAACATGTAAAAACAGATGCAGTATCCTTAAAAGGTATTCAAGTACCTCCAGGAAGATAAGGAAAAAGAAACAAAGGGATGAAAAATGAAGAATACAAATAGAAAACTAGTGATAAAATGGCATATCTAAACCATAACATATAAATAAATACCTCACATATAAATATTCTAAAAACATCAACTGATAATCAGAAATTTTTGCATAATAGACAAAACCAACACTAACAATATCTCAGAAGACAATCAAGAGAGATACACTGAGTTTAAAAGCCAATAGCAAAGGCTACACACTATATGATTCTATTTATTCAATATTTTTGAAATGACAAAGTTATACATAGAGAAAAGATGACTTGCTTTTAGGGATAAGGGGTGAGAAGATGAGGGTAGGTGTCAGTGGCTATAAAATTGACCTTGTAATGAAACTGCTCTGCATCTTCACTGTCATTAGTCATACAAACCTAAAACTAGTATAATCTGGGTAGCCTCAATGGACTGTGTCAAAGTCAACTTTGTGATTGTAACATCAAACTATATTTCTGCAAGATGTTACCTAAGGAGAAACCAAGTGATAGACATACGTGGTTTCTCCATTAATTCTTACAACTGATATAACTCTAAAATTATTTGAAAATAAAAAGGTTTTCAAAACTGAAGGAAAAAGTACATACTAAGAAGGAAGTTTCCTGTTGTGCAACCATCTCAGGCTGGGCAGGTTCTTTGTTGATTTAGGCAAACAGAATGTTGGAGCCTTTGGTATCTCTAGCATGCTTTTAAGGCTGAATCAGGGAACTGGATGGACTGAAAGGCAGACCAGCAGGTAGAAAGACAGGCAGGCATCAACTGAGGCCTCTGAGGTCCCAAATCTTTCCTTTACCCTTTGCTTCTTAGCCCAGGTATCTATCTGTATTTGTACAAGGGCACGCCCTGGGTTCTCTGACTTCTTGGCCTATAGATGTCCATAATCATAGGTGCACATGTACTGTGCTCCTGCTCCCTAGCACCTTTTTGCAATCACATGATATCATGTGTGGGTAACAAAACATAGGAAAAAAATAAGGCTTCAGGTGGCAGCCAGAGAGGCTAGTAGTGGGAAGGCGAAAAAGAATCAGAGTACATCATGTTCCTTAGGATTGTCTATATCTGTCTCCCAATCCCTTTATTTTCTTCCCCAGCAGTAACTGCTGTGGCTATTTTATCACAAGTCCTGTCAGAGATAAATTGCAGTTATTCTATATATCAATAGGTATAAATGGGCACATAGAGATGTATACCTTTTATACAAAAATTTTTAACATGATATATACATTTCCCCCGCATTACTTAATCAGTCTGAGCTTTCAGTGTCAACAGAATTCCTTGTTTACACCACTGAATGGGTAAATCCTGATTTAATTAATCAGTCCTTTCTTCACAGAAAAATACAATCCAACAAAAAAACCCAGACATTTATTTAAAATAGCCCCATTGTAAACAATGCTCTGGGGTGAGCCAGCAATTACTGAAATGATTTTTTCTTTAATCACATGAGTCCTACTTCATTCATATACCCTCAGAATACAACTCCTGGTCTTCGGCATTTGAGAGACAGATTTTAGCTTCCCAAACACTTCACGGTGCACTATGCCCTGAATTTGGAAAATACTGAGATGCTTATCTATCTTCATGGCCAAGTCTGTGGTTTTCAATCACATAGCTTCTTACTATTATTTTACTCTATTTTTAGTCTTGTAACTTTTCCTTAGCAAAAGTGAACCTATTTATAATTTCCTGCAGACACTTTTCTCCATTTTATGAAAATGTTCCCTCTCCATCCACTCCCAATATCTGAACACCCTCTCTTCTTTATTCACCTCCCTGTCATCTCTGCTATGACTTGTCCTCCTTGAATGAGGAAATAATTTTTCTTATAAGCCCATTTTGACAAGCAGCTCAATCAAAAGCATAATTGCCCTTTCTGCTTGAGTATAATGGAAGATGTTCTACTATGCCTTGCAGGTGTATAACCAGATATTAATAGTGTGGTGTTTATGCTAAAATGGAGCAGGCATTCATATTCTGACACCATATGATCCTACTCCCTGTTTTCTTCATGCAAACCTTCCCCTCATCTCTGTGGAATTTTCAGCCTCTCTAGTAAACACTTTGAACAGAATATTAGGTATAAAGTAATGAATTTTGCTACATAAAAGAAGTGAGACAGAAAAACTGGTCACTTCTCAATGCTTATTGTAGAATGCCACAATAGAAACCATTTTTCTTCTTGCTTATTTTGTTTTTTATCACCAAATTCATAATTCAGCTCATGTACTAGTATGTTAGCTAATTTCTGCCAATGAGTCAACAAAGAAAAATGTGAACAGAATTATAAAAATGTGTGTGTGTGGCAATATTGGTGTAAAATTAAGGTACAAATGGTAAATGACATACCTATGACATATCCACAATTATTTTAAAATCACTCCCATGTAAGAACCCTAAATGTTCTATCAGTAAATGACCAGAGATCAAAAAATAAATATAATAAAGTGGCAGGATATAAAATTAATACACACATACACAAAATCTGCATGATTCATATATATATATACAATACAATGGAGGAAAGAGAAATTAGGAATTTTACTCCATCTACAATCTCATCAAAGAAGTTAAAAGATGCAGGAGTAAATTTAAAAAAAAATGTGGAAGACATACCTTGAAAATGATAAGACATTGCTAAAAGAAACAGCAGACCACACAAAGAAATGGAAATGCAAATGTATTTCCTGCTCATGGATTGAAAGACATTGGAAGGATAAATATTGCTAAAATGGCCATTCTATCTAACACAACTTATAGATGCAACACAATTCCTAACAAAATCCCAGTGAGATTTTCCAGGGAGATAAAACAAAGAACCCTGAACCCCAATAGGTAGAGAATATCAACAAACAAGAACTCTGGAGGTGTCAGGGTGAAGTTTATACACACATAGAGGAAATATGTAGCTCTGAAATTTATATAGTTTTGTAAATAATGGCAAATCAATTTAAAAATAAGCCATTCCCATGTAATTTTTAACTGCACATCTCCAATGTCTACTAAGTGCTGGATACATATTTGTTGAATGGATTTGAATAAATAAATGCGAACACCTGTTCTTGTCAGTGGTTTTCTTAGATCACCTGTCTCCATACCTGATGTCTGTTTCATCAGTGCTGCATGTGCTGGTGATTATGAAAGTTAGGCGATGAAGCTTTTCTTTGGCTTTCTCTCCTCTGGCAAATTTTCTGTAGCCCTTGCAATATTCCATTATGTGCAAGCTCTGTCTGATCCCTAACCATTATTACTCCGCACGGCAGGCCCATTCTAACATCTGATCTATTCCACCAGGTGAAGCAAACAAATTAAACAGAGTACCACAGCTGCTTGATCTAGATGTCCTCATGTTTTTGCTCCCTTTTTTTAGTACACCCAAGCATCACATTTATTTTTTCAACAGCTGCTGCACGTTGAGCAGACTTCTTAATTAGCTAATGTTTGGAAGGCCCTTTGAAGATAAAAAGCCCTATATAAGTGCTAAGTGTTATTATTACCTTGACAAAAGAGTTCTCTTTTACCTTGGCTCACTGCAAAATGTGTGAGCTTTCCTTCTCTCTAACTAGCAGTAGTCAAACCACAGGCTACATAAATCATGGTAGAAAAAAGTTGGCAATTCAGCAGTGGCCTCTGAATGCAGACAACTGTGTACCCTGGAGTGTTGCTTTGTGCCTTAATGTAATCTTTGCAAGCACCAGAAGAAAGAATGTAAGATATGGGAAGTCGGGTGGGGTGTGAGACATGTTTTCAGGCCCCAGATGCTTTGCAGGGAATGAAAACACTTGCAGGCCCCTCTCACTTGATAAAGGGCTTTTTTGGCCATCACATGTATATTTGTTTTTCTCAATTCAATTTTGGAAAACAAAGCAAACATTCAGCCAAAATAGATTATATCCACGAGTAACTAGCTACCCATGGTCAAGACATGAGAAATGACTGGCCCCAAACAAATAAACGTCTGAGTCATCTTCTTCCCATTGCAGTTACCAGGAGGCAGGATACCAAAGCAAATCTATTGAGAAGACAAATGCACAAAGAGCCTACACAACTCAAGGCTCACACCTTATTTTCAAGCTTAAGGACCTTCGGTTTTACTATTAATTAAAACAACAGTAATAACTTCCATTTATAACATTTACTATGCACCGTATATATACATGTGTATATATATATATATATATATATATATATGCTATCTTATTATTATCTTCATCTTACAGGTGAAGAAATGGGCCATGTACATCTAAGGGACATGGCCCAAGTTAGCAAGACATAGTAGAGCCATCATTTGAATCCAGGTCTGCCTGGCTACAAAACTGATCTAATCAATCACTTCAAGATATTGTCAATAACAATGCAAGAGCAGCACAAAATAAGTGTGTTACAATCTCTGTTACAAATTTGTATTGTTAATAGAAAGAAGAAGGCAAGGGGCAGGTCTGATTGGCATAATCAGGAATCATTGTGAAGATGATTTGATTGCATTTATAAGGAGATAATTTTGTTGCATCCCACCAGTATGAGAATGAACAGTCTCAGATCACCTACCCCATTTCAGAATTTATTCAAGACAAATGTGAAAATAATGGTAGAAGGTGAACTGAAAGAACAAATGCTCATGCCATAGATGTTAGTCCTGGCCTTCACTGTTAATCTGAATACATTAGTATATTTATTTTTAAAAGCAAGGACATTCACTTCAAATAAATTGTTTTTAGTTTTTCTGATAGACACTGATGTTTTAAATCTGAGTACCTGGAAAGTTAGGGTTGTGATGGTATTAAGTGAGAGTGGAGATAGAGCAAAAGGAATTGGGAATACAGGAAGTAATAAAACATACCAAGAGAAGCAAAATTGGAAATTTTCCATGAAAACTCCCAAACTGTTAGGCAAGGAGGATGCAAACAGCTTGAGTACCATATCCATGATGGGCTCTTAATAAGCCAGCTCCTCCTATACCTTGAAAGCTGCTGCCTTTCCTTGTTGGTGTAAAAGTACACTTAAAGAGGAAGGACACATTCAGCAGGCTCATATATCAAGATAAAAACACTTTTTTGGTGTCCTCCCTAAATGATATTAGAGCAATAAAAGCAGTCTACAGTCTACAGCTGAAATACTTATGACAGCAGAAAATCATACTCCAGGACAACTTTGAAAAATCTCCGAGAACTAGAGAAAATTCATGACTCACTATTAGAAAGTAGGGACAGGGGTAGTGACATACTCAGTGGTGAAAGCTTTTTTGTAGTTAATATATTAGATAAATTATTGAAGAGCAATATCCTGTGCATCCTGTGACTAGTGAGCTTGTTTTCCTGTGAAATATCAAAGACTCAACTCTGCATTTCATATGATTCCAGGATTGAGAAATGGGGTCAACTGACTGATTAGAAACCTAAAACATAAAGCACAAAATACTGTCACTCATAAGTTAGGATGTAGGGAAGATGGAGGAGTCAAGATACCAGAGAAAGAAGATGGACTCACCAAAGCCAACAAGTGAAATCAAAATTCTCTATAAACTCTTTTCAAAAAGATATTCCATCACTACCCTTCAAGTCTCCAAGCTTTCTCTAGCTTGAACTACTAGCTTTTCCATATCCTATATAGCTTGTATTCCCCACCTCCATTCCTATTTCATTATTCCTATTATTCCTACTATCACTTTTTCATAGCATGTCTTTCTATCTTTAGTTCCCATTTCCAAATTCTTCCCTTTGTCCAATGTCTGCCTTATATGTCACTTCCTCAGGGACACCTTTCCCCCAGGCAGAAGAATAAATAGTATTTCTGCTTCACTTCTCATATGGAAACAATGTCCCTTGTATACTGATGGTACTTAAATGATGTATTTTGATAATGGGTTTATTACCCTGGAATCTCCTTGAGAGTGAGATCTATACTGCTTCTCTTTTGATCCTTCTTGGCTCTCAGTTCAGTACTTTGAAATCAGAAGATGCAAAATAAATTTTACCTAATAAAAATTCACTCAATAGACCTCATGTTTATTATCACTTATTGTTCTAAGTGCTGGGGATATACTAACTAAGAGGACTAGTATTTCTGATCCAATAGAACTTAAATTCCAAAGTGTGAGACCGACAATAAACAAAATAAATCAAGTTGCAGAGAGCAGAAGATGCCAATATAAGAAGGAAAATAAGGCAGAGAAGGAACTTAAAATGGTTCACAGTGGTTGAAATTTTATAATGGGTAGATGAATGGCTGCCTAAGTGAATGAATTTGTTACAGAGTGAAAAATAATTGGCTTTATCAGAAGGAAATAAACTTTGCAATTTTTTTCTATTCTTATAAAAACTCAAAAACTGTCCACAGGTCTCTTTTTTAAAAGAGGACAGAAAACCTGATGTTGAATTTATAGCTTCAGATGCCCCTGAACTTTAGTTCTTTAGTGAAGTCACTTTTACTAATCTTGTAAAAAATATTTTAATGTTTGTGATTTTATGAGGATAGAAACCAGTTTCTTTGGATCAGAAAGAGCACGTTATAGTCTGGAGATTCTCTCATGAAAATAATCATATTTTCAAATGAAAATTAGTTATGAAAGTTGGAGTTATGAGAAGACAAAAATTTGGGAGGAAAAATACTTTACACTGAAAAGTGTAGTAGTTATCTGTTTATGTTAATTCAGTCAAGTCTGGCATGAAGACAGCTTGCACAAGGCAATTGCATTCTGGTATTTTTCAAAACCACAGAAGCCAGTTCCTCTGTCACAAGTGAGTTCACTAACCTTCTTATTCCTGACTTACTAATTTTATTTGGAAGATGGAGTAGTGAGAATCATGTTATGTGTCACCCATTCTATAAATGAGGAATCTGTCCCACCAGGATGGTCATATTCCTCATGTTTGGTAGCCTGACCACTGGAGGAAAAAGCATAGGCAATACAGTTTCTACATTATTTCACATCTTGATTTTCAATTTTAGAAAAACATCTGTTTACAGCTGAAACTTGACTTCAGATTCAGTGCAAAAACAGTGAGCAAGAATATCCTTTCAGTTTTCCAAAAACAGTCCTTTGAAAGGGAAAAAAGCATAGTCATTCAAGGGCATTTTCATTTTCTTAATTTTCTAGGTTCAGAATTTACTGAATATGAATTTTTCTAATTTTCCCAGTCTCTAATGGATGTCTGAATATGTCTACTCAATCTCAGCTTCTGCTTTGAGTCATATACTTTTGCTTTCTCTACTGTCCTTCTTTCCTATTTCCTGAGAGACTAAGAACAATAAATAAAATGGAGACTGTATGTGCTATGTGAAGTGCAGAGTGAGGAGTCAACAGCCACAGCACCAGTGAATGGTTTAATATACCACCTCAAAATCAAAGTGTCAAGTTCAAGTCTTAGCTCCACAAGTACTAGCTGTGTGATTTTGGGTGATGTACCTAATTTCTCTGTGCTACTGTTTTTCTTTGGTGAAATAAAGATACAGCAGTAGAACTGCCACTAAGGTTAAATAATTTACAGATAGTAAAATCCTGGTGCACAGTTAGCTCCATATAGCTATTCATTATTAGTTGTTCTTTCTGTAAGTGGAAGAGGAAAGACATTCTTCTGGGGGAAAGGTCCTAGAGTGGTCTGGCTGGGATTCAAAGTAATGTCTGGGCATATTGACAAATTGGGGGTCAGGTTCTTGAACTGTTTTCCTATCAGGGGTAGAGGAGTTTTCTGGAAAAAAATCATTAGCAAGCATTGTTCATTATGATTTGGCAAACATTATGATAGCAACAAAGCCTTGATCTCGGTGGAGGGAAGAGTCACTTTGATAACACATGTTCTGACTCCAAGCTAGTCTTGTAAAATCAAATAGATTTATTTGGTTCTGGAGAGCTAATGAGATAAATTAAAAATGAAAGAGATCATTAACTAAAATTCCTGTGCATGCATATCTATAGATCAGCAAAGGGGGAAATGTGGGAACAGGATGAAAAACCTTCACAAACTACCCAAATGGAACTTAGACAAAGAAAAGCAAAGACAATTGACTTCCACACTCTGATTGCCACTGGAACTAAGAATATTTGCTTTGTTTCAATATGGTGCTAAAATGATGACAGAGCTCATAAACTGTAAAGCCACAAATAAATTTCACCCACTAGCTGCATACACCCAAGAAATTCAGGGAAGGGGTAAATAGATTATTCATTGAGCATTAAATTAATGTGTTTATTAAGCTCCTCCTGAGTTCCAGGCACTGTGTTGGGTACTACAGATATAACTGGGAGAACGAACACTTCTGCCCTCAAAGCCTCTACGTCTGGTGTGGACTGGACTGGAGATAAGTCCCCAGGATACTAGAATCAACTGAGGCTCTGGATATGAAAACACACAGAGCTAGGGAGCATGCAAAGGTCATACAACCCAAATTTGGGACCTCACTGAGCTTCTTTTTTGCAGAAGTGACTTCTAAACAGAGCTAAAAATAACTAAAATCGAGTCAGGCAGAGAGAGGGATGAGCAATATCCCAAATCATGTGACTAGCAGCGTCCTGCCAGGGTTCAAAAGCTGTACCTTCAACAATTGCTGCAAACAGAGGTTAGCAAACTCCAAGCTGGAGGTTGCTGCCTGTTTTTGCAAATCAGTTTTTTCTGAGATACAGCCTAGTTTACTCAAACATTGATATATGTCAATGGCTGGTATGGTGCTACAATAGCAGCGTTTAGTTTAGTAAACTCTAACAATAGTTAAGTTTAGAGATGGAGTGCTATGGAAGTCTAGAGATTCACAAGAACAAAAGGTACTGACCCTTGGATGAGAGCACAGAGGAAAAGGGGTAAACGGTGAGTGTTCTCCCATGGACACCCTTCAGCATGCCCTGCTTTTAGACTGGATAGCAGTATAAGGCAAAATAGCATGAATGAGACTACAGGCTCTCTTTTCTGGAAACTTGACAAGTGAGACTTGATCAATCACTCCTGCTGAACAATGAAAGAAAGAGTTGCTGTTATGGCATGTTTAATACTTGTCCTTCATGAATCCTTTTTATAGCACGTATTTTTATCCACGTTACTAACTGGATCACTTGGACAAGTTGGGAGGCATTAATGTATCGCATATTCCGGAGATCAAAATCTGTGATTCTAAATTATAGGTCTCAAATTTCTAGCAACATGCAAAATAAGCACACTGTGCCAAGTCATGTGACAAGCCCTCTACAGGTGAAGTGCTGATGGGGTGGCACCCCCAGTCTAGCCACACTCTCAGTTCTGGACAGAAATCAAGGTGATAGTCATATGGTTCAGAAAATGATCTACAATATCTAAACAGAGATCATTGGGTCTTTATAATGACAACAAGAGCTTCACCAAACTTTTGTACATTTAAAATTTAGTATTTACTTTATCTAGAACCTTTTTCCAGACTAAGTGTTCCCATCCCCTTCCCTCCTCCTACCATTCTTTGGTCTTAGTTACATTCATTTTCTCTGTCCACAAGAACTCAGGTTCACATCCCCACTCCTAAAATAACAATGGCTTAGGCTTGCACACACAGTATTGCTTCTCTTGCCACCTGTTCCATTCCAGTAGACTCCCTGAAGATAAAGTTGTGTCCTTTTCCATTCTAAGTCAGTGCCTGAGACAACTGTGGGTACTCCATTTACTTAATGTATAAATGAAAGAAGAAGAACAGCAGATTGATTAATACAATAGAAGGATGAAAATTTTGTACATAGTTTACGATTTAGTTAACAAGTATATTACATGATTAATAAAGTCATGTTTCTGAATTCATCCCCATTTCCTTCAAACTAAGGAATTATCCAGGTACCATTTAGAGAATATTTTCCTTTCTAATGCAGTTATTTCTTATTCTGACTTTCTTTGTCTAGATTTTGCAGTACCATTGATTTCTTGCAGTTCCCACACTGTTACTTTTTAACACCACTCTGCTAGAACAGTGACCTCCTATATCAGTCATCTCCTACTCTAAAGACTTCTCAATCTCTCTCATAAAATAGATATTTAATTAATGACATTTCTACAGAGTTTGTTTATTCCAATTTTCCTTGCAACAGGATGGCTTCCAAATCATATGCTCAGTAATGCTACCTAGTTCTGTTTTCAAAACTTTTTTTTTTTTTTTTTACTGGTAGGCCAGGGAAATGGGAACTTGCTTTTATACAGATGAATAAGTGATTTCTATATTGACATACAGTTATGACATCAGAAGTACCTTGATCTTTACTGGGTGGGTATGTCCTGATTAATTTCATATTCATGAACACATAGAAGAAATCAAAGCACACAGGGGAGGGCCTGAAAGATGTTTAAACTGGAAGAGAAATGAAGAGAGAAGGCAGTCATTTTGTAAACTCGATCATTATATTTATTCCTGTTTGTATCATTAATCTTTTTGGTAAATAGATAATCCTTGGGGGGAAAATCTCACAGGTCAATTTTTTTGACAAATTTAGAATCAACTAGAATTGACAATGTACATTTTTTTGCACTAAAGATATTCTTTTAAATGTCTAATAATATAAAGAGTAGATACAGCAATCATTTTAGGAACTAAATTAAAACCATGGTAAAAATGTTGAAGGGGTTCACTAGATTAGATTTCTAAAAGATCATCAATTTGAAATCAAAAGTTCTTTCTTTTTTAAAGCAAGACAAGGAACACTGAAAAAAATTAAGCTGTTTTAAAAGTTAAATATTTCATATACATTAATGTATAATGGAGACATGGCATACGGGTAAGAAATTATGCAACAGACTATTAATCAAGTTAGAGAAATTGAATTTAAGAATTAAATTGTTTTAGAAAACATCTGATGTGAATAGAGAAAAGGGGAGGATTCCCTTTGCAGTAAAGCAATAACTTTTTCTGATGCTGGTAATTTTCTGTAATTTCACACCTAACACAGATGTTTTGCCAGGGGTTGGGGATATAAAAGGACTTGAAGGAGAGACTAGAGAAAGAAAAGGTAGTTAGAAGGTTATATTTTATATAGTATTTATATAATCCTTATAGAAGATTATATACATAGATGCCTACATCTATGCAGCTGACATAAGAACTGTAACCATGAACTAATGAACCTAATCTTTAGAAAGTTAGAGACAGGTTAAATAGATCTGTAAGTTTAAACCTTTTCAGAATGTGAAAAAATGGAGACTATGCTTGTCATTATTTTAAAAGAATTCTAGGACCTATTTTTATACAAATACCCAAAGTTCTTGTGATTTCTTCCTTGAAAAGATCTTAATTATATGGATGACTCTTTTTTTTTTTTTTTTAGGGAAAGGATTTGTTTTAATAATTTTGTCTATAATCTCCTTGATTCTTCAGGAGGTCAAGACTCATTCATTTCCATAGTGTATTTACCAGTCTACCAAAACATGCAATATCCTTATTAAAGGTTTAAACATTCCTTATACTTAATTTCACAATATTAATCTGCCTGGAGAAATAGGGCTACAGTACTATCATAGATCAATAATCCAGAATAAGGAGATTTAAGTGATAAATATTTTTTGAAAGTATATAAAAATTTTTTTTCATCTTTTAAAGGGGAAAGTAGAACTAGATTTAAGAAACATTTTCAACACTTAAAATATACTTAAGTTTTTAAAAAATTCACAAGAAATAGAAGCTACCCTTCTACTTCAGAGAAAGATGTTTATAGAAAGATGAATACTAAACACAGTGTTGACTATGCACAGGATGGAATGATATGCAGCCTAAAAAAGGGAAGGAAATCTTGTCACATACTGCAATATAGGTCAACACGGATAACTTCATGTTGAGTAAAATAAATCAGCAATCAAAGACAAATACTGTATGATCTACTTACAGGAGGTACCTAAAGTAATCAAATTCATAGAAACAGAAAGTAGAACAGTAGTCACCAGAGGCTGAATGAGAACAGAACAGGGGAAGGGTGTTGTTCAAAAGGCAGAGCGTTTCAGCTATATAAGAAAATTAAATTCTGGAGCTCTACTTCCCAATAATATAAATGTACTTAGCACTACCAAACTGTACACTTAAGAATGGTTAAAATGGTCATTGTGATATTATATATATTTTCACAAGTGAAAAAAGTAATTTAAATTATGTTTCTTATTCATTTACATTTAATTCAATGCTCATTTACAGATAAATCATAAGGTCATGAAACCCTTGCCATCAATCCTTTAATTAGCCTCTAGCTCTTTTTCCTAGATTCAAAATCCTCTATTTTTACAGGATTAAATGAACAGGAATACATAAAAGGAAAGGTTTAAATTTTCCTTGAAATTGAGATGCTGACTCCCAGAAGGCCAATGAGGTTCTAAACTTGCAATGTACACTCAGCTATCACTATTAATAACTAAGATATACCATCAGACTAATTCCCCAACCTACTTATTATGTATGAATACAAGCAATTATGCCTTTGCACAACACACATACCATATACCGCAGAGCATGGAATCAAATTAATGCATAATATAATCTATCATGGGTAATTGATAACAAGAATATTGATTAGCTACCAGAAATACTTCATCTCAACACTTTTGATTTTCATTACTAAGCAGAGTATAGACAGGGATATTTATGATTAAATTGTTGAAACAAATAGCTGGCATTGAAAATATTTCAAATTGAGGTTCAAATGTGTTCACTCTCAGTAGAGCAGTAGTTATTAAGTTATACCACTTGGTGTTAGGTTCCCTGCACAGGCAAATTGAACAGAGCGCTGCATTTGCTCTAGAGATCTTACTACCAAATGAGGAAGATAGCTAGTTCTTACATATATAGAATATAAAGAGAACAATGTGAGTGCTGTTAAAACAAACAATCAGAAAAAGTACAGTAGAAATGCAAAAGAGAGGGGGAAGTAGACCAGTGTCAGAGAATTACATTTATTTAAACTCTGCTTAAAGATATCAGAGATTAAAAATCTACCTCCCAAGAGTATATGTTCCATTTGGGGGACTTCTGGTTGATTAAAAATTCTTTCTTAGTTAGAATGAAAGTGTATTTCCCTTTAGCATACAATTATTTGGAGTAGTAGCATTTTAAGTCTCTCCTCTTTCATCTACATGGTAACCCTTATTAGTTATTAGTAATTAATTCATTCATTTACTTAAACATTCATCAAAGTGATTGTGGAAATTCCAAGTGGAGTTCACTTGGCATTTGGATATCAGAATCTGGAGGGCTGCTGAGGAATCTTAGCTAAAGGTGTACATTTGGAAGTCATCAACCAATAAATGAGACTTGAAATCCTCCATCATTTCTCAAGCCTTTCTTCTCCTTCTGTTTCAGCTCCCCAAAAGTTTCATCAGTTACCATTCTTGTTGATTCTACCTTCAAATTAGCTCTCTAATCTCACAGTGATAATCATCCCTTTTTTTAATAGCTCCAAATTGCCTTCCTGTATCTGGTTTTGTATATTCTTGACACTAAAGCCAGAATTATCCTTAACATTAGTTCACTAGAGTTGCTGTAACAACGTACCACCAACTGTACCAGAATTTTATTGCTTTACAGTTCTGAAGACTAGAAGTCTGAGATCAAGATGTTGTTTGCCATTGAGATCAAGCCAAGTTCCTTCTGAAGGTATCAGAGGGATGTTCCAGTCTTCTCCTAGTCTTAGATGTTCCTTGCCTTGTAACAGTATAACTATAGCCTTCACATGGCCTTCTCCTTGTGAGCATATCTCCATTAGGTGTTTAAAATAAGGACTCATACTGGAAAAGGGGTCCATCTTACTACATCTTCTTAACTGTATACAACTGTAATGACCCTCAGGGCACACTCTAAAGTACTGGGGTTAGGACTTCATATGAAAAGGAGGGTATATTTTAATCCATAATATTATGAAGATTAAATATGATATTGTCATCAACTTCCTCTTCATATGAGCTCATGACCCCCCCACTACTTCCAGGATAGAGTTAAAAGTGTCTTAACATGATTAATTGAATTCTTTACAATTTTATTGTTAACGTCTTTCTTGTTGTTGTAGCTCTCTTTCTCTTCATCCCTTCTATAAAAACTCAACAGTAAATGTAAAATTATGTGTATTGTCTGGTATGTGTTCTCATGACATGATGCTATGAGAGATTCTAACAGTGAATCTAACCTGATCAGGGAGATGAAAAGATGCTTCTTTAAGAAGTGATTGATCTGACGGGTAGATCAGTGAAGAGAGAGAGGAGTATCCTGGACAAAAGAAACATTTTGTCCTCCATGCTTAAAGGATAGCCCAAGGAAGACCAGGGGAACATGGTATAAGATGAAATGGAAAGGCAGGGAGATTCAAGCTGTCTCTCAAGCACAAAACTTGTATTAAGCTCTCAATAATAAGGTTAATAATAATGTTTAACTGAAAGCATTGACTTATGATAGGGATGGAGAATAACCTGGTGGCTATTGAAAGAGTTCTCAATGCATTATGCCCAAGCATGGATTATTATTGGCATTTGAAATCTTGACTAGGAGAATCAGGAAATAATTCATAGAACTACAAACACTTTTCTTCTACTATTTTTGTTTTTAAGACTCCTTTAATTTTTAATTAATGTTCAGTTATCATAAGCTTTATATATAAATCATATGCTTTTAAACATTTCCTGATCACTCCACTCTCACTATATTCTTTGGTTATTTTACTTTTCTTCACATTGTTTAATACCCAACAAACTACACTTGATATATTTAATATTTTGTCTCTCTCCCTTCACAACCCCTTTCCTCATTAGAAAGCGGGTTCCATAAGACAGAAAAAAATGTTTTTGTTTTTTTTTTTTTCGTTATTATCCACTGTTTTATCTCCAGAGATTAAAACAAGACTGGGCACCTGAGAGTCACTCAGAATTATTAAAGGAATTACTTAATTTGCTTTTGGTTTTTATAACTAAATCCTATCAAAAACATTCTACACACATTGCCTTGCTTCTTAGAAGACAAAGACAGCATCCAGAGACAAATAAGCAAAAGATGATGAAGGGTAAATTCAAGAAATATCCAGGAGACAGCACAAAGGATTTGACAGTTCAATAAATCTATGGAAAATAGGAGACAAGGAAATCAAGAATAATTCAGGCTTTCACACTGAATAAATAAAAAAAAGTAGGACCTATTGGCAAGACGAACCAGGTATATTAGTGAAGAAGCAGGTTTAGAAATTAACCTAATGTTCCAGAAACTGATTAACAGTATAATCATCATTCCCTATAAATTATCACTTTGTTCCATAATATATTATTTTGAAAAAGCAGTGAAACATGGTGAATTCTTGCATTCCAAATAACCTTTTTCAAACCAACAGTATACACATATGAGACAATACCATATGGGAAGGCGAGACAGAGAGAGGCAGAACAAAGAAATTCTGACTTTGATAGATTAAACCCTTGACTCAATAAATGGTTCATGCAGATCAGTAACGGGAAGTCCTACGTGCCAACACAAAGAGCCAAAAATAATCTTGTAGTTTAAAAGAGTGAATGAATGGTATGGCACTCTGAGTTCGGAAAAGCCTCATCTGTGATCATGAAATATGTATCTAAAGCATTGGCTCTCTGGGTGAAATGTGAAGTTCCCTCTCTGGCTGTGGTAGAAAAAAAATGTTGTGTTTTTTTTTTTTTTTGTTTGTTTTTTTTATACAGAGTGAGCCAACTCAAATTACAGATTCTTCATTTTAAAATTCTTCTAGCATAAATTGCTGCAAAGCAAGCGAAATCCAGAATACACTTTTCCGTGGTTGGTGGAGAAGGTGGCAGTCTATAAAAGGAAATGAGCCAGCAGATTTATCCTCTTTATCACAAAGGAAGATCACAATGCATATCTCAAAGTGGAAAAGGATCATGTATTAGGGAAAAAAATTAAAAGGAAATACACTAGAACAGCTATTTTCCTTGGTGGGAACATGCAAAATTTCTATTTCATCTCTTTATTTTTAGATATCTATTATTTTCCAATAGAAAAAAGGTAAATAAAAGACTTCTTAAATAGATTATAAGAGGGAAAAGACTGATCACTCACCCAAACTGCAAGCTCACGGATTATTTTTTTTTAAATTCTAGCAGTCTCTATTTAAAAAAAGATGTAATGGAGGAAGGACATTTTTTATATCTATCCAAATCACTTTGAGTAATTCCAGATAAGTATTCTGGAAAAAATGAAAGTATAGGCAATTCTAATGACCCTGATAAGATTCTAAATAAATTATATTACATTGAATTCACAGACTCTTCTTAAATTATGTTTTAGTCAATAAAATCATCCACTGCATTTAAAAAATTACTTTAAATAATTTTTGCTTCTTTATTTTTCCCTTCTTATCTTAGTAAGAGTCCACAAAGCCAGAGTTAGTTTACTTTATAAAAAAGTCAGCAAAATGAGAGGGGTGAAAAATCAGCCTTATAGATAAATATAGAATTGTCAATACATTCCCAAACCAATATTCATAGAAGACCTGGAGCAATACTGTTAATGGAGAGCTCATGATTTGAGAGGAAATGAAGACAAAAATCTCTCTCCTATATATCCATCCACACAGGCACATACCTCAATAAATTCCATAAAATTTCATCCACTTGAAACCTGATTTAAAGATCAAACAACATCTAAATACAGCATACCCTCTTTAATGATTTAAGACTGATCATTTGGATCTAGGAAAACTAAGTGGAAAGTCCATTACATAAAATACATAGGTGCTACTTTAGCTAATGAGGATGTAAACAAAGCAATGCATTTTCTTCATTTGTGGCACTAACAAGAGAGAACTCGAACATCAACAAATAAAGGAGTCATTTCCAAACTGAGTTCAGTTCTAAGACCACTGCACAGGAAGGTGGCAGCCGCTTGGGGAGGTAAAGTGGTTGTGGACTCTGGGTGTTGGAAAAGGTCTGTTAAATGGAAGCACCTCAGTTTCAGCAGTACCTTTTCAGCCATAACTCCATCAATGTGAGGGATGTCAGCATGGCATTGCTTTTGGTGCTATTTGGTACTGGTGCTGTTTGAATAGGGCCTGGAAATAAGATAACTTGACAGAGCTACACAAGAACAAGAAGGATACCTCTACTTTGGGCTGCTCGAAGATCCACATATTGGGGTGGGTGGAACAAGCTGGGGTTTTGAAGGCCAAAGGGTATTAAATCCATGTCTGAATGTTGATGTCTTTGTGACTGGCAAATGGATGACTTAAAAGAGACTCCACAGAGATCTATGAGGGCACAGTGAGATCCTGAAGGTAGAATGAGGTTATAGCTTGTGCTTGCAGTTTGCCTCTCACATCATCTTGCAGCTCTGAGGCCCACATACAGATGTACTCTTTCTGTCCTTCCTATATTACCTGGGAAGAAAAACCTAGCACCAAATCAGGTGGGGATACCCAACTGGTACATTGTACAATTTTCTTCAATAATCACTCTGCTTCTGCACAAACAAACTGAACAAGATAACTTAATAGTCACTGGAGGAGAAGGATCCTGGTGCATCCAGTGTCAAAAGGGAAGCCCTCGTGGAAAAAATGACAACAGATTTGAAACTTTTCAGACAAAATGGCCAGTTACATGAAGATTATGCATCCAGTGTCAAAAGGGAAGCCCTCGTGGAAAAAATGACAACAGATTTGAAACTTTTCAGACAAAATGGCCAGTTACATGAAGATTATGGTCTGAGAAGTACACAGGCAAAGGAAACGGCAAGGGACTTTAAGCCAGGAATATGTGCAGCATGTTTTAGGAATAGGAGGCTATTTTGACAGGAGGGAAGATATGGGAGCCAGGCTCTTTAAGGCCCATGATAAAAAGCTAAGCATTTATTTTGAATGCAGTGAAAGGTCAGTGGAGATTTTAAGGAGGGAAGTCAAGTAATCTGATTCATATTTTTAAAAATTACTTTGGCAAATCCATGAAAAATGGATGATGTGACTAGGGGAAGCAAGAGACCAATCCAGATAAAAGCTGGTGGTATCTTGGATTAGAAAGTAACAAGGAAAATCAAAGATGTGGGCAGGTTGGCAGATATAGCTGACTGGCTGTGAACAGATGTGAAGTGGAGGAAGGCAGACAGTTAATCTCTAGATGCCTCTCAGATTTTTGATTTAAGAGACTGGGTGGATGGCATTGCTACTCACTGAGATGAGGAAAAATAGGAAAAACAGGTATGAAGGAGAAAAATGCTTTGCTTTGAACATGTACCTAATTTAGATAACTATGACACTGCAACACTGAACTGTCAATCAAATAATAAGATATGCATGTTATAAACTCATGGAAGGCATGAGAGCTGTAGGTACCAAGGTATACAAGAGGATTTTAAGCAATAGAATTTGCTTACAGTCATGCTGTTAGAAAGAAGTAGTCAGTTGGGTCAGTTGTTGTGTGAAAGTGAAGTCAGTCCAGGACAACTGCATTGACAATGGCGTAATAAATGACACAATGAGAGTGTTTCAGTGTTGACATCATAATCTCTTATTGAACATAAACTACCACCTTTTTCAAATTATAAAGCTCCTGACTATTACACTGAAGTAGAAAAAAAAAATAGTGGCATCATTCAAACAGTATTACAATAGAGCTTCTTTTTTTAACCTTTTTCCCACCAGTTTCTCCTCCAAGGAGCATCTCACAAATATGAAATTTTAATACCATTAGTAAACTGTGTCATTTATATGCTGCAGTCATTTGGAAGGCCACTAACTATATACTATCAAAGAACTTTTGAGCATTGAAAACCTCCTGAGAATCAATACCACCACTCCTAGGACATAATATTCTGGCTGAAAAGGCACATATATAATTATAAGTTACTGCTAATACTGTATGTAGGGGAATTGAACAACTCACCAATCATTAGAGTGATCATAAACCTTATTACCCATCTGACATCATTTTGAGGAGAAAGAGGATGCTGTTGGTAGTTGTATTGGGACAATAGGCAAGTGCCAAAATGTTGCAGGCAAACTGAAATGTGTGAGGCTTATCACGAACTCCTAAAAATAATGATAAAACTGGCAGTAAATAATTAAAAGTTAAGTCTAAAAGTTGGTTTGCCAGAAAATAAAATGGACAACCTAAGATAGAAAAAAAACCTTAAAGGGAATTAGAAGTGATTAAATAAATGTGAGACAGAGGTACTGTATTTAAAATGTATCATACAACACTATATAGATTTTATGCTAAATGTTGGAAAATCTATATTAAAAGGAAATTTTCTGGAAATGTTCATTTCAAAATGAACTCAGCACTTAAAAACAGGACAGGTAATCATGTATCAAAATAAAACTAGATCCCAAAAGAAAATTAGGTCAAACATTTCATGAACAAAAGCTATTTGAAATCTTCAAAATCACAGAATGATACACCATAATCTGTTCCTGAACTGAACAAAAATAAGTTATTCAAACAACTTTATAAAACTAGCATAAGCTAAATGCCCAAACTTGACAATATACACACAAAAAGAAAAGTGTAGGCCCCTCTCACATGGATACAGATATCCAAAAGAAATCCTAGCTAATTAATCTATCATCACAAACTGATTTGTATGCACAAATCTACCTTAATTCTCAGCACTAAGTTATACTCTGAACTTTCATACTAAGTTTAACACTCTTTGTAGTCACATGAGCAAAGATTTAGGGAAGAATGTGATGTTGCAAATCCCCAGAACTATAAAAGTGAAAAATGTATCAGAAAATTGAGATATGGTGTATAAAATAGTCTGACCATATATCAGAATAATGATACTTTGGAAAGCTCCAGAAAATGTATTTGTTTCACAATTGTCAGTACTTATATAGTGTAAGTACTAAAAGACTTTATGACACTAATAATTCATGTTTTAGATGAGATAAAAGTACTTTTAATCCATTACCATAATTTTAATCCATATCACAGGGCTGGTATAATAAAAAGCTTATCTAAGAAGCTGGAAAATCTATTTATTTTTAACCTGTCTTGGTTTAAAATTCTAAGACATGAACCACACATTTACCCATTTATTGATGATTTTTTAAATTATACTATCAATTACAGTTGAGATGAAAAATTTTGATTCAAACTAAAGCTTTGAACATGTTACTCAATGGACATCTTTTGTTTTAAGATCTTATTAACTCTTGGCAGTTATATCTCTAAAAACTGAAGTTATTAAATATCCCTTCTTGAATTCAGTGGTTGGAAAATCTTGTGAGAGAGATGTAATCATGATTATATTCATCTATTTTAAATTTGTTTAAAATTCTGGATTTTGAATATATTAACTAGGTCTTTCTTAAATTTATATTTTGAAATATATTAGCTAACAGAAAAATTACAAAAGGGAACTTTTTTTTTTATCATACCAGCCCTGCACATATATTGGCTAGCTGTAAATATTTTGTGACATTTACTTTATTTCCTTATCATTTGTCTATCTACCTATCTTCCCACATTTTTCTCTCTGTATATTCTTGCTTAACTATTTGAAAATACATTCTGAATGCATGGTCTTTTGGCACGTATATTGTGAGCACAATGTGAGACCTTTATGTGAGTAAAATGGGATTATTACCAAGTTGAGGAAATTTAATACCAAAAAAAAAATTATAATATATAAGCCATTTTTAAATTTTACTCACCAGCACTATAATTAAATCCTGTTTATCAGCATTCACTTTTATAATTAAATTTATTTGTCATCTTAAAATGACTGTATAACAGAACAATAGCAATCTTAACAATGAAAAGGGGGGTGAGAGTAGAATAGGGAAGCCAACATGCTCATCTTGATGGACAGACAAGAGGCTGCCTAAAGGTATTAAACAAAAAAATTAAGTATGCTTTTAATGTAAAATTTTAAAAAATCTATTGCTAATACTATATAACCATTGGACTTTGGGAAGGGAAGGAGAAATAAGGTAGAAAGGATGGATGAGCTAGATCTCCTTTTTCACAGAGGGCACTCAATAAATAAAACATAAGTTGCTTAATCGAGGAATAAAACATAGGCAGGATGTTTCTATCTTAAAATATCAATTTAGTTGTTCTCTGTGCATTTCCCTCCCCACATCTTTTAGCACATCTTGTACCCCAAGAGCTACTTTCCACCTCTACACCTGCCCCCTATCCATACCACAGGGGAAAACAAAGATACAAAGAACTTGACTTAGTGGTTTACAAGATTTTTCTTCTTGGAGGAGATCAATAAGACTGGATGTTGGGGGGAAAAGGGTACAGAAGAAGGTAAGAAATGACTTAGTGAAGGAATACAGAAGCTATTCTAGAGAAAGCAGGCCCAATGGAGATCTGGACAACTGTGCAGAAGGAATTAAGAAGATCAGCTAACCTCAATTATGGACTACCCCAAACCAATTCACATCCCTTAGGTAGTCATCTGGTCTGGCATTCAACAATCAGGGACACTTGTAAAGCCCTTGGAAAGACCTGACAAGTGGTAAGAGGGAACTCTGCTCAGATCAAATACAGACTGTCCCAGCAGTCTATATTTCTCTGAGTATGGCAATAGATGCATCACCACCGGTACCTGCTTTATTTAACATAGTATAGTTCACTATCAAGAGAACTGGATCTTTAAAAAAAAGAAAAAGAAACAAAAACCACCAATGCTTAGGAGAATATGACTAGGTGAGGAGACGGCACAGAGAACTCTTGCTTTTCATTTCAACTCTTCTGCACTATTAAATTCAGTTTTACATATATTTATGCTTTGCAAAATTGCTAAAGAGAAGATTAAGATGAATGGCTTTCATTACTGAATACCTACTATGAACTAGAAAGCATGTCAGATGCTTATACTTACCTTTCCAAAAATGCAAGTATTGTGTATGTGAAATTAGGAGTTCAATACTAACATTTAATAAATGAATTACAAAATGAATGTGCAGTGCATGTCTATAGTTGTGCCTGCATTAATGTAAAATTTTTATATGAAAAACCTCAAAAAGTTTCAGAACTCCCATCTTATCTACCAATCATCTCATCACCTATATGGCATTCTGCTTGGATGGCTTCAAACTGGCATTATTGCTTTCAAAGTTCTTGTTTACTGGAAAAGAAAAAAAACGGAAAAAATATATAATGAGAATTTCAATTTCTGTAGCCTCATTTTTCTTGGAAGTTCTCAGTCTCCAGAGGTTTGGAGAAGAGGAAGTTCTTTCTGGCATGGAAAGCCTTAAATTAGAGAGAATAAATAGAGACTTGGCATAGTATGTCTGAAAGGTTGCCAACCTCTGCTCAACTGCCTTTTCCACATCAACGCTCATGTGCAAAGGAAATCAGAATGTACAAGTTGCTGGGAAAGATACTTCCACATTTTGAAATGTATAAAATCACAGGTGGTCTCTCACACTAAATTAGACTTTCAGGGTAAATCAATAGGGTCAGAAAGTGCATGAGACAATAAAACTGCAGAGTAGACAGTCAGTGCTAAATAATAAGCTATCTCTGTCTGTAACAGTATAGAAAGTTAGAAAATAAATAAGAAAGGTCATTTTTCAAATGCATTCAGCACTGGCTATTTTAATTCACAGGGCTCTCTAAGAATAAAATAGTCTTCATGGTAAACACTTGTAGTCAGAGCTTCTATTTTGTAAGCATATATGAAAAACAGGGGAAAATTCTTATTATTCAGTGGTTACCACAGTTGGCAGAAAGAGTATAAAAATGAAATATTGTCAATAGGCTTATAAATAAAGTTTTATTTTCTTTCAGTTTCTAAAATAAAAATCAAGTCCAAGTCATCATAACTAATACTTCATAAATACCCTACACCAGACACTATGCTAAACATTTTATCTATATCATTTCACTTAGTTTTCAAAATACCTTTTAAGATAAGATATATTAATATGGCCCCAAGTAGTTGGTATGCTTTTAGTAACTTGTTCAGAATCACTGGATTAGCCTGAAGTTTGCAGAGAAATAGAAGGAAAAGTATGGACAAACAGAGGGGTGACAGGATCTTTTCTTGCTTCATCCACTTGTATGAAAACCACAGGGTATGGACCTGCCTCTCTAACAGTAGCAGTCAGGTAGAGGTTGCGCATAAACTGCCTGCAGATTAATGCCTACTCCCTTATGAACCAGCTTAAAGGATCCTAAGAGCCCTTGGGTGAGCACTGAGGTAGGACAGGATAAGTCATCTTGAAAGGATAAAATTGGGTATAGAGCATGACTATAGAGGATGACTGGAGGAAGGTGTGCCAAGAGATGAGGGGTACCCTAACAAGAGGGTGGAGAAACTTGTCACTACCTTTTCTTACTTCACAATATTTGTAGGTCTTTACTGAGTAGACTGAGGAAAAGAGAGATGGGGAACTTCTCACAAACGATATTTATTCAGTACTTACTAAATACCACCAGCACGGAGCTCACTTATTATGTATATTTTCTTAAAGTATATCATATTATTCCAAATCTGAAAGTTTTTAAAATTCTTGGTCTTTCTTTACACCAAACTCCTCTCCAGGCACAAAAAGAAAGTGTCACAGAAATGGTATTCACTGAAAAAACCATTCCCTTCCAGTTTTTAGAGATATAGACATCATGCTTAAAAGAAACAAGATGCAGATTTTTAAAGAGTTCACATTCTAGAGTGGAGGGGGGCAGGTGATGAACCAAATATGTAAGTCAACTAGAAGGTGCGTCAGACATTAGCAATACCTAAGCAGAAAAAAAAATTCAGGGGAAGGGAATGTGAAATGCAGAGATGGGAGTGGGTGGGAAGCAGGGACCAGGGAAAGTCTCCTTGGAAGTGTATACTTAATTTTAGTCCTCTTTCAAACAAGTGACTCCATAAAGCAAAACCTCCATTTGTAAAACAGGGTTTCCCTTACTACCAGAGTAGCTAACGTGAACATTTTTTCCATTTATGGTCAATAAGAATATTTCTGAACCCCTCTCAAATCAGCTCTCAGAGGAAATCTCAAAAAGGCCATCCCTGGCAATTCAAACCTAGCTCCCTCACCCTTGGCCTGTCAGTCACAACTCCTAGTACAATATCTTGTCTGACTCTTTCATAACACTTTTGATTATTTTTAACTTACTTGCTTGTTTTTATTTGCATATGTGCCTTCCTTGCTATCTACATGTTGATTTCCAGGAGGCTCAGAATAATAAGGTCTTTTCCATGCCAGCCCCATGTCCAATGTGTAGCTCAATGTCTGACATCTAGTAGGCACTACATCTCTTTGATGAATAAATGAATGAATATTCACTTGAAGCAATTCTTACAGATTGCTATAACTCTTTTGTAAAGACTTGCTTTACAAGGACTGTTCGCTAGCACACTTATCATATAATGCAAGGGGATCCTGCTATTCCATGGCATTAACATGCCATCAAGGCTTTAAGAAAATAAAAGGCAAAGAATATCAAAGCACTTCAAAGCTAGAAGGATGTGTTTGGTCCTCACCCCTCCTCTGTACTCTGTAGGGTTTTGCTTTAGATGTTGAGGAGAAGAAAGCTGAAAGAAGATAAGAATTTGTTCTGACCTTGAGAACAGGGGAAGCTGTCTTCCTAACCAGTATTTGACAGGCCATGGTTTCTCAGTGTTTTTCTAGCTGTTCATCCTGGCTGCTTGCCTGGTTTCTGTCTAGTTTGGACTCTTTTCCCAAGCTTTCTAGGATACAGAGTCAGCTCCTACAGAACTCAAAACACACACTGATCTCACCCTCTTTACTTTCATTTCTCCTGATTTACTCATCTTGCTCAGTCTAGTTTACCTTTTCTCATATAGAATTGATGCCAACTGCAGAACTGATATCAAAGTACAGATTTTACAAAAGAGGTTCTTTTCCTGAAAAAATGGGAGGGTTGAAGATTTCCATTTTACTTTTGTTGCTTTTTTCCCCAAATCTTTGTGTTTAAAAAGGAAAAGCTTCCATTCAGATGATAAAACATACACATTAATCTTTCACTTCTGAAGATATTTCATTTATTTATCAAAAAGTAGGGAAGGTATCTTAGAGAAACTCATTTAGGAAGAAATCTAACATGATCATCAAATTAAACTCTAAGCGGATTATTCAACATAAAGAGGAAAGAAATACACACACAAATCATCATCATCATCATCATCACCATCACATTCACCGCCATCTATGACTTTGCCTTGGTCATTAGATCAGAGACAAAAAGCTTCTTAAACCTATGGTATCAATGGGATGCACACAGGCCAATTCCAGACTCTGAGTACCTTTTGGGAACCTCACATCCTGAGCCTCCTCCAATCCTTACTCAGTTGCCAAGGAAAATCTTACTTCCAAATACAAAGTCAGAGGCAGCATTTCAGCATTTTAATTTTTCTCAGCCTCTTATAAAAACTAGACCATTTTACCACCTGCCTTGGAAAAAAAAATGCATGGATTATATTTCAAATATTTCAATTTCATCCTTTGGCAGAGTTTGATTTCTTTTGGGGGATTAGTTGCTAGCAGTTGCTGTCAGAGGTTATTCTAGTGCTTCTTGCTGTTTCCTGACCAGGCAAGGGCAAAGGCCTTTCAATTCCTGGATGACTTGTCTCCCCAGATGGCTGTGTATCCTTGTGAGAGAAAAGCTGACTGCTCTATGTCCCAAGAGTCTTGTGGGGAGCATCCTCCTGAACCACATATTTGTAAGAGGTGAGGTGACCAGAGCAGCCATGACCTTCCATCCATCTGACTCTGTCCTCAGCATCCTCTGCAGGCTTGTCAATCTAAAAGTACACACAGAAACAGCATCACCACTATGTTGGGCAAGTACTCATATTTTTGCACCTCTGTGTGTCATTTCCAGCACCTGAGTGCAATGGCTGTTCCTTCTTCACATTCAGCTTATAAAAATCAAAGGTCACTCTGCAGGTCACTTGGTAGTCCAACACATGTACCCTGAGGGGTAACAACAATAACTAATATTTGCAAAGTGCTTAGAAGTGCACCAAAGGGGTTTCATATATATTGCCCAAGATTTTCACAATAGTCTTGAGAGGTAATTACTATCATTACCCACACTGCCCCTTCCCTGGGTGTGAATCCCTAAAACAAGTTCTTAGTTTAGGGCTTGTGCTCTTGCTATTTCCTCTGTTGAGAACACCTCCCTTTAGAGATCTACACAGTTTGGTCCCTCAAATCCTTGACATTCTTGCTGAGTGTCACCTAATCATGGAATCATTCCCTGAAAACCTCCTCAGAAATAGGAGTCCTGAACTTCAGCCCTTCAACTGCTTCAGCTTTCCTACATGGCATTTATATATCAGTTACACTTTTGTCCTTGTATTGCTGTTTAGTGTTCTCCTGTCACCAGATTAGAACAGAGGCATGGTCTCCATTGTGCACTGCTCTACCTAAGTGCTTAGATTAGAGCCCAACACATAAGAGCAAATCAACAAATCATTGTTGAATGGACGAATGAATGAATGATACAGGCTGATTTTATTGCAGGGCATCAAGAGGCGAAATGTCACTCAATACGTTCATTTCCTGCGACTGCTACAATGGATCGTCACAACAACTCTATGACTGAAAACAGGACAAATTTACTTTGTAGTTATAAAGTTCAGAAGTTCAAAATAGATCTGGTTGGGCTAAAATCCATGGATTAGCAGGACTATTTTCCTTCCAGAGCTTTCAGGGAGAATTTGTTTCCTTGCCTTTTCCAGCTTCCAGGGTGTACCTGATTCTCTGACTCATGGTCCATTCTTCTGCGTCACCATCTTCAAAAATATCAGCTTAGCACCTCTAGATCTCTGATGGTGACTCTCCTATTTCCATCCTTCACTTAGAAGGACCTGGGTGATGGTACTGGATCAGGATAATCTCCTTATCTCAAAATCCTTTTCTGAATCACACCTGCAGGTCACCTTTACCATAGGATATAACCTAGTCACAGGTTCTGTGAAGGAGGAAATGAACATCTTTTGGGGTTGTTATTCTCATACACACTCAAAGTCACTCAGTAAAAAGCAGATCTGTTTAGATCTTCCAAACCTGTGACTAACTCACCAGGAAGAAGGAAAAGGAGAGGGGAGAATGGTCATAAGTCACGTCACACAGGTGGCTTATGACTGGAACTATTCCAGCATCTTCCAGATTCCATCAGGGTGCATATGCTGGTGTATAATCCTAGATGTATAATCCTAGGTGTATAATCCTGTGATCCCCATGTACTGGGTTATTTTGTTGATAAATAGAATATGAACCTGAACCCAATTCTTTAGGTCAGAATCACAGGCATATTCTAGATTAGAGGTCTCAGTTTCAGCACTATTGATATTTGGGGGCAGATAACATGTTGGGAGGGAGAATAGGGTTGTCTTGTGCAATAGAGGATATTTAACATCAATATTGTTCCTGGAGTCTACCTATACCACTGCGCCTTCTGAGTTGTGACCGCTAGATATCCCCAAGTATTCTGGGGGTAGAGGTGGGCACAAAATCACCCCCATGAAGAAACCACTGCTCTGAAGGAATTAAATGTCACAGCCCCAGTGCAGGGGATGGATATATCAAGTGTCCTAGAATCCGGAATGATAGGTATGTTTCTGCCTGTATCTACATTTGGGAATATCATTTACAATACAGTATTCTGGCTGGGAAATATTTGGCTACACAGAATATAAAGTGCTTCCCTCTTCTGCTGGCAAAATACAATTAACCAAATGGCCATGGTTCTCACATATGCACTTATTCTTGTAATTTTAAGTCTCCATTACTAGATAAATCAATAGCAGAACTGTATTTATCAGCAAAAGTCTTCTCTCCTGGCAGACTTTTTGTTAAATATATTAATCCTAGAAGAGTAATACTTTCCCTTAGCTTTGCAAAGCAGTCCACCCGTAAAAATGTTAATAGCCACAACATCATTTTCACTATGCTGCTCCTCCATTAGTTGTGGCTCTCCATGCAGGGAAACAGTGGGTTTCCCTGACTGGAAGGTGTAATGTAGTAGGACTAAATAGATGTTCCATGGAGGATCATGTGGGCCAGGACTGCCAGAAGAATGCCTTTCAGTGCTTGCATAAGAGCTAATTCCCTGTCTGCAAAGGTACCACTGCACATAGTCCTTTGGGAATGTCACTCCAGGCCAGAGAAGACAGGAGGGTTAATATCACCTCATAACCAGTACTAGAGGCAGATTCCATATGAAAATATGGCCCCCAATTGTCTCACCAGTCCCTATGATTCTCCACAGGCTCCTAAGTGTTATTTAGGTCAGTGCTTCTCAAAGCAAGTAAAGCTTCTAGAAAATCTGTTAAAGTCAGATCTGCTGGGTTCTAGGAGTTCACATTTTTAACCAAAACCGAAGTGGTTGTGACTTGCAGCTCACACTTTAGGTACCAAATACCAGTCAACCTGCTTTTAAGCTCTTGCCCTTGAGATTACTCCAAAAGACCTCTTTTTAAGAGAACATTCCTGAGTAGAAGCCACTGGCACACAAATTCTATCACACACAAAGACAAGTGTGCTTGCTGCTTCTGTGACTTTGGATTCCAAACCCAGTGGGAAAGATCATTTTTTCCAACTTATTTCTGTACCACCAAATTGCACAGTAACTCCTACCATTTGTTAGCATGCACATCTGGCAGTGCTCTTGCCTCCAGGCCAGCAGGCTCTAGGCTTCAGAGTACTGCAGAGCCTGGGCGAACATCCAGTTGCTGACACAGCAGCCAGAGGGTGTGCAGGGACTATGGGAATGACAACGTTGTGTATTCAAGGGGATTCAGCCATCTTGAGCTTAAGCAACAGGTGGGGGCAGACCTGGGGGGAAGGCTGGGAGATCAGAGTCTGGGTCCCTCATTGGACCAGTCATTCCTCCAGCTGCAAGCAGATTTCAATAATGGGGACAGAGAGGCAAATACAGATGTCCTTTTTGGTCTGTGAAGTGAGTTCTGCCAGTCTCTATCTGGTGGCACATCAGCTCATCGGGAGGAAGCTCTGGATTCTTGCTAATGCTTCTGCTGATCACAAACACAGAGGATATGAAGGCAGTGCCATGGGACCAATCAGGCATTAAACAAGGGGTGAGAATGCCTGAGGTATATTCACAGCCCTTATCACTCATAGCTATTTTAAAAATCACGTATACTCATAGTCATTTAGTTTCCTCAGCTACAAGGTTTTGTTAAGATTCCAATTATTTCACAGATCTCTAATAGAGATCAAATAATAAGTCCGATGTGCTGAGAGTCCATGATTAATGCCAAGTGGAAAACTAAGAACTTTGTTTACACTAGACACACAACTCTTTGGAATTGGAGATCTCAATAGTACTGTGGAGAGATCTGCTTGTACAGTAAGTTTAAGAACATTCAATGACCATCATTAGGAAAAAGCAGGAAATGTTTTATGCTTTTACAATACTAAGAAACATGATATTAAAAATACATGCTTTGGAAAAAAAGTTCTACTATTCAAAAAATAATTGAAAACATGCCCAAATAAAAGGAAGATAAGTAAGCTCTGCTTGCTTCCCTCACATAAATGTAAACTACCTGTGTTCTCCTTGGTAAGCTAATAGCATTCTGAGGAAATCCACAGTGAAAAACTACACCTTGCCCTCAGGCCTCTCACCCTGTCCTAGCATTTTAATCTTTATCCCCTGTCAGGTAGACTTTGAGAACCTGACCCTGCCTTCCACACTTGTTTATTTTCCTTCCCAGAGATGGAAGTCCTTATTAAAATCCATGCAGCTCATTCAGTTGTGGCATTGCTGGCTGAGCTAAAATTGGAAAAAGTGAAAAGAGCAAGTAAGAAAGGGAAACCATTTTACATGGCTCTTTTGGATCAATAAAATTAATAATTTTTATCAGAAATAAGTAGTTCTCATTCCAGCATGGTTAGAGCTACGTGATCAGTCAATCTAGTCTAGTGAAATAAGAGTATTCCAAGAGATATTCTTTCAGCTAACAAACATTCCTTGAACACCTACTATGTGTCAAATCTTGTACAGTAACTGGAAAACAATTAGAACAGGAGGTATTTAAGGTTCAGTTAGAAGCATGCATGTTCTTGACTGAGAAAGGCACCAGGAACAGTTTTACTGCCAAATTATCTTTTGAAGCAAGTAAGTACAGACATTTGTCAATTACAGAAAAATGTAGAGCATTTCAGACAGAAGTAACAAAGAGAAGTGAGTGGCATCAACTCAAGTATTCTGAGAAAATTGAAATAATATGAATACATGTAACCCCAAGGTATACACTAGAATAACCTGGGAAGTTTTCTAAAATTACTGATGATATATGTAACCAAGTCTGAAATCTAATAGCCTTCTAAAGTATAGTCCCAGGACCAGAAGCATCAGCATTACCTGGGAGCATGAAACAATGTCAAACTCTTATATAATTTTAGATTCAGACTAAAACTCTGTGATTGGGGCACGATAATTGGTGATTCCCCTGATCCTTCAGGTGAATCTTATGAATGTTAAAACTGGAAAATCACTTTTTGAAATTATAAATTTACAGATACTCAGGTGTGCTTATAGACAAAGTCAATTTGTGTTGGATTATTACATACTACTGTGGTTACCACAAAAGCAAGATACAAATAGAGACATCTTATGGGAGAAAAATTAACATAATTGTGGAGATAGCAACCATTCCTATGAGTTCAAGTGGAAAATATAAAATTAGATAGTAAATTTAGAAAAATCAGACATGGTATAGATTAGATGAGTAAGGATTTGGCAGGCCAATGTCAGAACACTAAAAAACAAAAACAACAAAGAACAGCTCAAAAAAAGTTTTTAGCCCAAAAGCAAGGACTACCTTGTTCAGTATATAATAAGTAATAAACTTGTAAGAAATAAATTTAACCAAGTGAAGCCACCTTTGAAGAGATAGGGTTTTTTTTTTTCTTTTTTTTTCTTTTTAAATGATTACCACCATAGCTAGGTAACACTTCCACTAGGTTTTTTTGTTTTTTTTTTTTTTTTTTTTTTGCCTTTTCCTACTACCATGCCTTATATCCCTTTGACCACTCGTTCTCCCATTTGCTCTTAATCTAAGAAACCTTGCGTCATTTACTAGCATCCATTAGTTTTTATATGTATCTTGCTTGTTGAATTGTCTGATATGTAAGTGCCCAATATTTGTTGTTGTAATTCTGGCATGATTTACTATACATAATTCCTTCAACTTCTTTCTATTATGCTGTAAGTGGCAGCATTTTGTCTTTTCTCATGGCTGAATAATAGCTCATAGTGTGTACCCATTTCTTCCTGAGGCAATTGCCTATCGGTGGACACTGAGGTCATTTTCATATATTAGCAATTCAATGGAGAGCATACAATTTTTCATTTTCTTTTGATAGATGCTCAAAAGTGAGACTACTAGGTCATAGATTACTTCCATTTTTAGTATTCTAAGGTAAATCAGTCCACTTTCCAAAATGGTACCAGTTTACATTCTCACTAACAGTTTGATAAGACCCAGCAATCACTCTTCTGGGAATCTACCCAAAGGAGATCTCAATGTGGGTACAAAGGGACACCTGTACTTGGATGTTTATTGCAGCACTATTTATAACTGCAAGAACTTGGAAACAAAACAAATGCCCCCCAAAAGAGGACTGGATGAAAAAGATGTGGAATATATACACAATGGAATATTATGCATCAATAAAAAATGACAAATTTGATGATTTTCTGGTAACATGGATGTACCTAGAAGAAATCATACTGGCAGAAACAAGTCAGAAGGAAAAAAACAGATACCAAATGGTTTCACTAATATATGGACAACCAAATGAAAGTACACAACTGTGGGAGGGGACCAGCTGGAGTGGCCAGGGAGGGGAGGTGGTGGGGAACCCCCAGGGACCTCAATGAAGTGATTGATATGAAATATATATATATATGTATAAATTAAAATAAAAAAAAACAGTTTGATGAACTTTGATAAAGTTCATCTTTCTCTGCATCTTCCCAGTCTTGTTGTTGGAACTCCTTTTAATATGTGCCATTCTCATGGGTATGAGATGATATAAGAAAAAGTATTTTATTTCATTAATCCACCAAAAGTCAATAACACCTAATGATACAAGTTCAGACTTGAGACCAGATAGCTTGGAGTTTTCCCACTAATCACTCTAGAATCTTGGGCAAATTAACTAACTTGACTTCTCTTGCCTCAATATTCTAATCTAAAAAAAATGTAAAATTAATGCTTGTTGCACAGTACTGCTGTGAGTATCAACTGAGTTCATATATATGAAAGGTCACTAACATCCGATAAATACTTTAATGATAATTGTATCTTCTTTATGATTACACCTGTCCCTTTTATTTATGTATTTGTTGACATATATATAAGGTCTTTTTACAACTTTTATGAATTTTATTATTGATTTATATTTATATTGTATACTAAACATACAGGAAGTGAAAGGATACATGGAATATCAAGGACATCTTGATTCAGCAGGGAATAAGGCAGAAGGTAATTTTTTCATTGACTTTGATTAATAAAAATTTTTAAATGATGATAGAGATAACTTGATGCATATCAAATCTTAATTGGCTATTATGAGAACTTAATGATATTTAAAATGAATTAGAAGTTAAAATAGAATGTTAGGATTAGGAAAGATCCTGGCAAGCACCTATTTTAAATTAATATAAGAAAATATATTTGATTACCTCATCTAACTTTTGATACAAAAATTTCCACTCATTGAGACTTCATTATTTAACAAGTTGGTACATTCAAATTTTGAAGTTTCAATATACAGAAAGTTAATAAAAATCTGCTTTTATACCTTCCAATCACCAATTCTCCTTCCTGCAGTTTTATGAAATGCAATTCTTCTGAGTGGTTCTACCCTTTGGATATACTATAACTGACAGAGCCATAGCTTCAGGCAAAATGGAGCTCATTTAGTTTGTTAAACTTGAAATGAATACTATGTCAAAATTAACACATTTTAAAATAAGTTTGGATGTGTTTTTTCAATACATGCATTTCTCCCATGGAGGTAACACTCCTTGCCTAAAGGAAACAAAAAAGAGTTGAGATATAAAGAGAGTCCACTTTTAAGGAACATACGGTTATAGAAAGGAAGTTAGCTCTGAACGTCAGCAGCAAGTACTCACATGGAAGTTACAGCCTGAAATTGTTAGAGGCTGTACAAAGAACACAAGCACAGTAAGAAGATGGCAATGAGGTGAGTGATTTACCAGGTAAATGAGAAGAGGGTCAGACATTTGAAAATTGAGAGAGGTATGAAATGTATACTTGGAAACTCAGAGTGATTCAGAATGCCCAACTCATTGAACACCATGGAGAGGTTTGCAATGAGAAATGAACCTAGAGAAGTATGTAGATGCCAGAGACTATAGACAGAATAGTTTTAAGGACTATACCTGGACTGATTCACAGCACAGGCTCTAACATTGCAGTCAATTTGTCCATTTCCTCAAAGAATGCCACTGTTCCTAAAACACTTAGGGACATGTAGCCCACAACATGGTGAAACCTGACTTGTGTGGCCTTATTTTTTCCAAAGAAGTAGTATTGACTTTGCTCTGTTGAAGGCAATGTAGATGTCAGTGGAGTTAAGTATCTTATCTCAATCTGAACACCACATACACCAACAAGGAAATTCAGTCTTTGCCAACCCTCAACTTTTCCAAATGTTCCATGTCCCTTTCATGAATTACAACATGAGAAAAAGGAAAATGACTGGAAAAAGAGAGTAAACCACATGTCACAGTTTCAGTGAAGAGGAATTAATGGGACGCTGACTCCAGTTGCTGGCAGATTAGTGATGAAAGCCCAGAAGAGCATTCTAGCAAGTTCAGCTCCCAGAAGGTATCGTTTTTCCCTTTAGGGATTCCCACTGCCATCAACCTGGGTAAATGCTGTTAAATATACTGAGTTAGTGGAAGACACCCTACCCACACTAACACACTGATACAGCATTAAATCCAGGTCAGGGTATTGTGAGTACCTGCAAATTTATAACACTAATCACTTTAACAAATCCAAGCTGATAAAGAGGACACCATGAACTGACATCTTTGCATTGCAATCAGTCTTTTTTAAGGAAACTTCAAGAAAGCACACTTGAGGGAGAAAAATCCATGAGATATTTTAGGTATGTCTCTTTATTTGAAAAAAAAAAGAGAAATAATTGGAAAAGACAACATGCTGGCAAGTAGGGTGATATTATCTTGACTTCTTAAGTTACCACTCTATTTGGTAAATAAATGTCTGCATTTATATTGACTTTATTTCCTGTAAAATGAGTCTTGATACTTCTTCAAAGAAAGGCACATAGGAGAGACACATTCATCATAGCAAACTGGCCTAGAAAGCTGGAGGTGGTGGGAAAAATACAGGGACTGAATTTGTTTATGCGAGGGCCACTAACTAGAGAAGGGAAACTTGCAACTGATTGGCGAAATAGTGACAAGTCAAATGAAATATTGATGGAATCTATCCAGCATTAAATACATAAGTGGCAGAACTCTTATAAAATGCTGGATAAAGACAAAAAGTAATGCAAATACCATAGCATTTGATCAGAAAAAAGGGGAACAGACTTGATTCAATTACTTGGAGATGTAAAGGATTAAGTAAGTATTGGGATAGTTGCATAACCACTGAGTGGTTGGAAATAGGAATACATCTGAATGTAGCCCACTGGGCATTTGTATTCCTGGTTAATTTTCCATTAAGCATAGAATAAGCTTCTCTTTAAAAGCTCTAGAAAACATCCATTCATTTCTCAGTTTTGTATTCTAGAATGGGTTATTTAGAACCCATCTTTCTTTATGGCATTAAATTATGCAATGTTCATCAATCCCCACTGCCAATCTGAGTGATTGAACATTCAATGACCATGTTATGAGGACTTACTCAAAAGGAAAGGCTAATAGTCTTGGATCATTATCCTCTGTGCTAGGTATCATATATTGGTTCTTAGCAAGCATTTACAGTGTTTTTCCCCCCTCTTGCAAAGCTAGATGCAAAGTGTTGAAAAACTAACAACTACAATTCTGTCTTCAATATCATGAGAGACTTGGATACCACTTAATATTTTGCCATTGGAATTCATTACTAAGAAGATGTAAAATGTGAAAGGAAATGGGGCTCAATTTTCCTAGAGCATTTGTGATTGAAGGGTAGCCTCTCTCAATTGTGACTTCTGGCAACATTTTCACTGACTGGACACCTGATTTGTGATGTGAAAAATGGTGAGACTCCCAATCACTCTCTCATCACAGTTTATCTATCCTTGAATTATTCATTTGTAAATAATGGGATAATATTTGTACCTATTGTACAGAATTGCTTTCAAGACTAAGCGAGTATCTGAAACGGAAGCATTAGCAATTACTGCTGCAACATGTAAGCCATTTAGAAGAATGCCTGCCAAAAAGGAAGTGCTCAATTAGGGTAGCTAAGTTGATGATGATTTGAACACCAACAGGATACAGTAGGCAAGGGACAGATGGCAGAGCACAGCTGTGTGACATATAACAAATAATATCTCTGTGCTTCACTTGTTTAATTCAAAATGGAGAATATACCAAGATCACAAGACAATTTATTAAATGGAAAATGTGCCTATCAATTTTGTAAAGCATAGGGAATGGCATAAATTTTTATCAGTATTTAGTTCCAAGGAAAGGCACCAGAGGGTTCATCAGAGGGAGCTGTGACTAGTGAGAAGAATCAGGCAAATCACCAGAGAGGAAACAGTCTTCGGACTAGGCTTTGAGCAACGGGTAGAGATGGGTAAAGATGACAGAATTAAGCTTGGCAGTTGGAACTAAGGCATAGAGATAGAATATATTATTCTCCTTCTAACATTTTCTAGCAGTTATATAGCATAAGCTTTGAGAAACAGTTAAGAGAAGGAATCCTAAGTGGAATCTCCTAATTGGCTTTCTGCATACTTAACATCACTTACAGAGAAAACTAGTTATGGGGGCAGAATGCATTGAAAAGAGAAAGCTCATGGGCATGATTATGAAGCCTACAGAATTTAAGATGAATTCTTCTACATTAAAAGCAACAAAGAAAAAAGAAAGCTTCCCACTAGCAGGAAAATGTCAAGGTAGTTCAGATGCTGAATATTATTTTGTTGCCATGATTCCTGTAATTTTGCAGCATAAGAATTTTTAGCACAGGCACACCACTTACTAAAAAAATACATGACCTCATGTTAGGTGACTCCATTCCCAACCTCTAAGTGGAGATAATAACAGGCTGAGAGTGGGTTATTTAATGAAAAGGAGAATTATAATGATCATGATGGTTTTCAGAAGCAAATAAGGAAATTGACCACAGACCCACACACTAAAAAAACAAATAAATAAATTCTGAAGATGATGAGGGTAATTAGAGTCAGTTCATAGTCATGTGGCTCCCACAGATATCAAACACATATCTCCCTCTTTGAAGTAGATGTTCAGGAAAGAGAAACAAGGGCTATTTGGCATATAGCTCAGCACCTAAAACTTTGCTTCATTTTCATCCACAGTGGATTTCTGACAAATGATGTCAATTTATACCTCATTTAAAACCAAGAGAATATATTACCATGTTCAACTTGTTCTTTAATTTGGGTAAGTCAACAGTTTTACTCTAAAAGGCTGTCCTGAACACATCCTGTCTGAAAACCCCTATTATTTCACAAGACAGGGTGTAAAGGTTCAGGGCAGTCATGGATGAAACACAGTTATCAACCAGGGATTAAGTAACTTATAAAAATAGCACTGTTTCTTTTGAAAAATATAAAGAGAGAAAAGAGGTCAGTTCATCAGATAGCAAGAATACTGGTATTGTAGTTGTTGTGTCTAAACAGGACAACAGCAGAAGAAATCAGGAAGAGAGTTTCACCACCTGCTGTGAAGAGCAGCAAGAAAGTCAGTGAACAGCAGCTCATACTAAACTTAACAATTACAGTATAACTATTATACTAGTATACAAAATATTTTATAAATATAAGAAAAATCTTCACTAATATATTAATGATGCTATACATTGACTAGTTCTAAACTCCCCAACTTAATAAAAGCAATCAAGTTTAAATCACATGAAAGAGATATAAACATTGAATTCTAAGTAAAGGGAATAGAATCAGTGGTAGAATAATGTGCCAGCACATTAAATGCTCTTTTTCTGCCCTTATGTGGTTAAAACATGAGGTTCTGGACCCAACACTTGGAGCAAGTTTGTAACCTGTCCTAGCCTCAAGTAGCCTGTCCTATCCTCAAGTTTCTCATCTATAACACAGGAGAATAATTTCATACAATCCATGGCTACATGTGAGAAGTTTTCAAATTCCATGATTTATTAAATACACTGTTGTCTCCTGACTGACCATGCAGGTGCCAATAATTCTCCTTCTCCTTTTCCTAATAAACATGGCCTTTTAAAATGCAAAAAAAGAAAAAAAAAACTAACTATACACTGTTAAGGTTAATTTTATTTATGTCAACTTGGCTGAAACATGATGACCATATCAAACATTATTCTGAAGTTCTGTGAAGTTGTTTTTCAGATGTGATTAGCATTTTAATTGGACTTTGAAGAAAAACAGATTACCCTCCCTAATGGGAGTGGGCCTCATTCAAGCCATTGAAGACCTAATAGAAGAAAAACTGACCTCTGGATCAAACAGGAATACAGTAAGAAGACTGACCCTGGAGTCAAATGCATCTCTCCCTTGAACTTCAACATATGTTGTACTCAATAAGCCTCCATAATTTTATGAGTCAATATTTTAGAGGAGTTCTCGCATTCATTTATTCTCTCTCTCTCTCTCTCTCTCTCTCTCCCCCCATATATATACACATACACACATGGAAAATATTATATATATATGTATATTTTATACACATACATTTACATGCGATTTTATATGCACACACATATAATATATGTATAAATTTTTGTGTGTATAAACATATTCTGTTGACTGTGTTTTCTGAAGAACCTATATTTATTTAGATTACCAGGAAAAAAAGAAATTAATTCACAAAGGTGGTACCATCTTCACACATTTCAAAAGAAAAATCATACATTTTAACAAATGCCCAAATACCACTAATAAAATTAAATGTATATAAGTATGATTTTAGAAAAAAATTTTAAAAGGAATTGACTTAATATTTAATACAGTAAAGAAAATAAGTCAGATCAACTTTTTACTGAGTGATTCAATATTGAAACACTATTAAAATATTTCTTTAGAAGTTGTTTATAATTGTTTGATAAGTTCTAGTCAATGCAATAAATATTTATAAAGTGAGAAAGGTCATTTAAAAACATTAGTATTGTACACCAAAACAAGCCAAAGGAAACTTCTAAAATTTAACTAGGAATCATAAAAGAGTTCCAACTAGGCCTAAATGCAAAAAAAAAAAAAAAAAAAGTAAAATTAATAGCATACTAAAAATAAATAACTTGCACTTAAGTAAAATTAAAAAAAAAAGTCATGAATAACAGTCCAGCAACTACCTATTGAGCTTCTATTTGATGCCACAAGAACTTTGCTTAAAATGTTTAAACATAGTCATCTTCAGAAAACTACTTAAAAATGCTTTTATAGATAATTCTTAACAGAATGAGCAGGTGATACGAAGGTATCTGTTTTTACTAAGTTAATATATACTAAGTTAATATATGCAATCCCATTAAACACCTCATGTGGTAGATGAAATTATTTTAGCCAAATATTCACTACCTCCACCTTCTCTTTTCTTGGAAGAGTAAACTTCCCACCCTTCCTCCTTGTGACTTCTCTTTAGCATCACAGTAAATGAAATTGTACATTCCCATCCCTTCATTTTTGACTTGGCTCTATGACTATTTTCGGTAAATGGGATACTAGAAGCAGAAGCCTGCAATGTGTTTTCAGAGATAGATTTAATCTTTGTGCTTTTGTCTTTACCATGAGAAAAATATGTTCCAGATGGTCCAGTGGTCATTAGTGAAGAGAGACACGGAAAGCAAACCTGGACCCAAGTTACAGCTTTGGAACTGAGCACAGTTGAAGTCATCCTGAATGGGTAATATCAAACTATCCATAGAAGAGTAAATAAGAAGATTGTTCTCTAAGTCACAGAGTTTGGGGGTGATTTGTTACACAACATTGTATGCAAACAGCTGTCTGATAATCAAGGTTCCCATATTGTTCTACAAACTGATATAGAGATGAATTTATTAACTAGTTCAGAAAACAATGAGCAAAGAGGAGGCAAGTCTAATCTACAAGTAGTAATAATTTTAAAAACAGTATTTATAAAAAATATAAATATTGATCAGTTAAAATAAGAGCATAAAATTGAGCTAATAATATATAGATATAGATATATACACACATGTATGACAGATGTAACTTTTCCAGAGCAAAGAGGGAAAAAGGATCATAAATTGTATAATGATGAATAATTAGCAGTGTAAAAAATACACAAACTTTCATGCATACCATAATTACAGCTTCATAAATGTTTGCATATAGAAAAGACTAAATAAAAATGAATGCATGACAGGATATTTATATAAAACTACTTCTGTCTCAAGAATTTGGGGAGAAACAACAAAGATCAGAAAACATAAATGCACAATATTTCCATGAATTTATTAAAATTAGTGCCTGGAGCTAGTGTACATGAAAAATGTAAAGGAGGCATTTGGGAAACAATTAAGTGGTTCCCCTTCTCACTCCAAAGTTCTACAAATCTTTGCATAGCAGACATTAAATGTTAGTTTACTAACCACAATAGGCAACATATATAGTAGTTAAGAGCAGGAACTCGGCAGTCAAGTTTCAAATCCTACGCCTCTCTGTATAAACTTAAGCCAGTTCATTCACCTCTGTATGTTTCCATTTCCTCATTGAATAAAACACAGTAAGCCCTATATATTTTGGGTAATTATCATCATAATGATCATCACTATGTTTACTGTCTTCTGAGGTAATACTGAAAACAGTGCCCTATGAACTTTGGGAAAGATACTAAAAAGGCACCTAAGTGTTCTCAATTCAAAAAATATTATTGCATCTTATTAGAAAGGTATTGGCAAAATACAGTGGAGGCATTTTAAACTTATTTACATTGCACCTTTCCTTCCTAGGAATTTTTCAAACAGTTTACATTGTTTAAAACATAGCTTGCATTAGGAGAAAAATGACTATTTTGCATGATTATAACTTAAAAGGATTTAAAATCTCTCACTTCCAGGCTGTTCCCATTTGAAGGTCTTGTATTTAATAAGCATTCGAGGCCAGGACAGGGATTATTAATTGAATATTCACTTTTCCCCCAAAAGGATATATTGTATTCATTATAGCAAACTATAACAATGATGTGTTTACAATATATTCCCCTTATTCATCCCTTCTCTATGGAAGAATTATTTCCAACCCACCTCCTCTACTGTCCTCCCCAACTCAAATAAAGGTAATTCCAAAATCTCAGATACTCAAGTCAAAACTTAAAGTCATTTTTTCATACACACACACACACACACACACACACACACACACATAATATTGGTTTCCAACACTGTATATGACTTAGAATAATTTAGAGGTATAGGCTCTCCCCCTTCAGGCATACATTACCATGCCCCCCAATCACCACCAAAGAACACAAAGACCTCAATCATAGTCCATTGTGCTCCTTCCCCCTCTGGTGACCTCAGGTCTATAGTCAGAGTTCTAGGGAGTTGTTAATTTGTTTTGTTTCTTTATATTCCATATCTGAGTGACATATCTGGTATATTTATCTTTCTCCTTATTTGATTTATTTTGCTTAGCATATTTCCCTGTAGTTCCCTCTATGTTGTGGAAAATAACAATATTTTATCTTTTTTATAATTGAATAGTATTCCAGCATCTATCTTCCTAGTACATTCATCTCTCTTTGGGCACTTAGGTTGGCTTCATCACCTGGGTTTTATAAATAGTGTTGAAATGAATATAGGACTTCAAATAACCCTTCAAATTAGTGTTTTTGTATTCTTTGGGTAGATACACAGGAATAGAAATATTGGGTCCTATGACAGATTATTTTTTCAATAAACTTGAACTTGAATAAAATTTATAAAAGTTCATAAAATTAAACTTGAACCTCAATAAAAAAATTAAAAGCTTCCCTGTTCTTTTAGACAAAAATATTCTATTCATAATTTCAGAGACTAACATAGTATATGGCATGTAGTAGATTCAGCAAATATGATCCAACAGATTTTCTAATTTGATAGACTGAGAAATCTTCTATGAAAGCATTCAATGGAATTGGCTGACCAAAGCAACCTCAGACTCTTCCTTTGTCTGCGCAGGGCAAGTAAAGTCACTGACACAGAATCATTAGCTTGGAGTCCTGAAAAGCTAGTTAAATCAGTTCAATATATGTACTCTGCAGATTCAAGAGATAATGGCACATGATATGTTTAAGATTACTTCACATATCCATTGTCCCTTTGTAACAAATACTTTGGCCCAGGTCTAATTTGGAATTCAGAATTCTTCATTTGTAGAGGACAATAGAGCAAATGTGCAGTATATTATGAAACACCAAAACTGGACTAAGCAAACATGTTGCAATCAAACGGTAATATTTCTTTATAGCAACACATATGAATAATCACAATAAACAGGTCGGGTCCTTCTGAGTTTTGTCCATTTTAATGGTACACTTTAAGAACCCCTCATGTCTGAGTTGTGGGAACACTCTCTAGAGGAATTTCAGTCCCTTAAGCCCTAGTTTATCACCCACTGGGGACTGGGTTTTTATTTGACTTCTCAGCTTGCGGGGTTCTTAGCATATATCAGCAATAAAATTCAGACTAAAAGATCATGAGGGTATAGGCCTAGCATTTTGAATTTCCAAGAATTTTTTTGTTATCCAAATGTTAAAGATACAAATAAGCTTTGTTAACTATTAATCATGCCAGTTTACATGCCCTGTTCTCTAGCCTACCCTGTTACCAAAGCAGAGCTTGAAAAGGCGTAGCTTCAGGTGTGTGTGTGTGTGTGTGTGTGTGTGTGTGTGTATGTGTGTGTGTTGAGGTAAAGGGGTAATAAGAAGGATGCAGCTTCCTCTGCCTTTCCTGGGCCCAGGCTTTACCTTTAGTTATGGATACTGACAAACCACCACACACCACACTTTCATGCTTACAGCTCTTTCTATATTACACTCCAGTTTCCATTGCCTAATGATATCCCTTTTTTCCTGGCAAGACTTTTTTTCAAACTGGGAATTACATTATGTACCCTATTTTATCTGGCTTGCCGTAGGAGAGACTTGACAGTCTATCGTACACTACCATATTGCCAGACCATGAGTTTTAATTTTTTGTCCCTTTTAAATCAACCTGCTAATTAAATCAAACCTATGTATTAAATACTTAGAAAATTCCTACTAGCCAAATCACTCAAATAACCATATAAACCATTACTCAAACCTTGCTGGAGAACATTTGATATAAGAGCTCTTTAGTTAGTTTTGAAATAAAATATTCTTTGAAGAATATTTTACTTTTGTAAGTGTTTGTAAGCTTACTTTGGAAAATGAGAAATCACCAGTTGATACCAAGTAGTGACAAATTATCCTCCAGACACTGAGTACAGTTGTTAACTGAATATATGTGGAAGCTCTCCTTAAGAGCAAAGGAGTGAATGCATCTTTATGCTAAAATATCAATGTCCTCCATGACTGAGTTCCAGGATATTTATAACTTAGTCTTTCTCACTTCATTCTTGATGATCTTCATTTTAACTTTGCTTTAAAGTAGGGTTCACTGCTTATCCTGAGCACAATGTCTAGAAAAAAGCGAGCACTTATTAAGTATTTGGTGTCAACAGCCACAGTTAGCTAACTAGAACCTAACTTCCACTTAGGTTTTTGTGTTTTTGTGCAAGTCACTCCATCAGGTTTTTAGCTGGAAATAGAGAAAAGCTGTACAAAAATTCCGATCATTTGGGGGCCTTAGTTCTATCACCTCTTTTCCATTCTCAAATCAGGGCACTCATTGGTGAGTATTTCCATTTGCTTTTCTTTGCTTATTATAAATGATGTAATATGATATTAGATATTTGAATTTCTAATAGTTCTCTTTCAAATATGCTAACATAACAGTTGGCAAATGGGAATTTTTCTACATATAAAAGGTTTTGTAATGAATAAAATTTCCTTAGATCTTCCTGGAGAATCAATTACAACATTGAGAACTATGATAATAATGGATTTTCATCAATAACAGATGTAATTTATAAAGTTAAAATCAATCTATTTTGATTGATGATGATGGCATTAGGGGATATTTTATCTGAATAATTGTAATAAAATATATGATTTATCAGTTAAAGAAGACTAGAAATCAGTAAGCAATCAGTTTTGTCTGGTCATTTTCAGACTCCATGACCCTGGGAAATTATGACCTTCACTTTTCTCTCTCAAAACAAGCTGGTTTCCTAAACATAGTCTCTAAGCAGGGAAATGTACAGTATGTCTCTTTGGCTACCTAAGCCAGCTTTGAGTGTGGCTTCCATGTTCACCTCACAGTAGGTGTGAGGTGTGGATCTGGACAGATAGCTCCTCTCATGTCCAGCTGGCAGCTCATTTAAGAATGAGTTTCAGCATGTTTGGTGATAGATATTATAAAATACAATGTACCATGTATGGCTCAGTACAGACTCTTTTGGTAGTAGGTGACAAAGACCTAGCTTACACCAGTTAATATGACAAAGCAGGATTTTTCTGCTCATATACCCAAGACATAGAAGAATGGAGACTGGCTTCAGGGATGACTGGACCCAGGAATGAAGTATTACCCAAGTTCTCATGTTAGCCCTGGAACTGGTTTGTGCTTCTTTCAGCATCTTACTCTCATTCTTTCCATGAAACACAGTCACCAAATTCAAGAAATTAAATGTCTACTACACATATAATTGAACTATACATAGAGAGGGTCTTTCAGTAGCATTACCCAGAAAAAGAATAGAATCTGGGAAGCATTCAGAATAGCTCACCCTGGATCATGCATTTACCTCTTGGTCAATCATTCCATTAACCAATTACTTGTCTGAATTTTCTAATCAGCTTTGTGAAAAGGGAAGTGCTTCCTTCTAGAGTAAAGAACAGTGAAGAGCAGACAAGCAAAAGAAGCACTATATAGAGGCATTAAATGGCTAATTCTGTAAGTTGGCCATTTCATAATGTAATAGAGTATATATGTAGTTAAACTATACATTTATATTTTAAGGATGTATAAATTGTTCTATGAGCAGATGTGCATGCATATATTGCATGCATAAATGTATATATATGCATGTGTTACATGCATATACTGCCTCATGAATAGGGATAGACATATATATGTGTATATTACTGTTTTGAAGTATGAGCTCAGCTTTTCCATTTTCAAGGATATTATTCATATTACTAGATCATAATTACCCAAAGAATGCATTTTCTATTTTTTCTATGCCCCAGAGTAAGCTACTTATTGGTCAGATTGATTCAAATATGTTTGACTTCTTTCTCTGGAAAGTTAGAGTATCATGCAGGGTCATGGCAGAGCCTTAAAGACATTTTGGGCATGGGGTGCATGTTCATGTCAGGGGTACATAGTGAGAAGTATTCTTAGAATAAACTTTCTATGTCATTTTGGGGGTAGCAACACCAAGGTAAGAACACAACAGCACTGGGTAGCCAGTCAAATAAAATGAGAAGGTGAGAGATTAGAACTAAGATTAACGGAACCAGAGAGAAGTGAGGGAAGGATAGAAGGAGCATAAGACAGTGGTGAGCACCAACACAGACAGTTGAAGTATTTTGTGCTATGTTTGGGCAGTGCCGTTGGCCTAAGATAAGTGGTAGGCCCAAAAAGAAAAATGGACAGTGTATATTCTGAACTTTTATTTTTACTCTTTTCCCCAACTCTACTTTATCTTCTCTCTTTATTTTATTCAATTCTATCTATACACATCTCACTTCTTTCACAAAAACTTTCTGGAGTTATTCTACCCACAGGGCTATCTAACTCTTCCATTTGGTTGTGAGATATGACTGTTGCTTGGAAGTTGCCTTTCATAACAGACTAAGATGCATAATAATGTTGTTCTACACGCAATAGATATATGCCTTCATATTCAGAAAAAAGATGAATTATCTTTAAATGATGGACCCAATATGCACATGCCAAATTAGTAATCTTTATTACATGAATGGTTCTACCCTTTTCTATAGCAATTTAATAGTTGAAATTTCTTTTGGTTTATGATTACACAAATGTGAATATTCAGATTTTAATTAGCAATTAAATTGATCAGTTTTAAACCACTGGAACATAGATTTGCATATAATTGCTCAGTATATTTACATAAAATCCTGAGTCTATATTCCCAAATATAGAAAACCTATTCATGTCAGCTTTAGTTACATGTATACATTTATTTGAATGTGTGGAGTGTGCTTTTATTGCCAAGAAAGTCAGTTCTGCTCCTTAATTGTTGCTATAACCACAATTTGGGAAATTCTACTGCAACATCAATATGTTATGCACATCTTTAATTAGGCTACTGCGGCCTGTCTGTCACAGCAACTGATCCTAAGTAGTCTTATTTAGTCAACTTGAGGCTTTAAAATGTTCTCATTTTTTAAAGAGACATATTTGGCCTCATTAAATTGTTAAGTGAATCAATATGCAGTCATACAAGTTGACTGCTATATTCTAGAAATCCCAGTGCTTCTTCACATAGCTCTCATCTTTAGGCACCATGTGAAAGGCCACTACTACCAAATACCAGACACTCTCTGCAGCTCAGGCAAATCTGGGTTTTATTAGCACATCTGAGGGAACATCCTCAGCTCACTATCACTACAAAGATTTGGCTATGACCTCCTATTGGTCCTTAGGGTTTCACTCTCTTATCTAGTAGTTGATGCAAATAAGCTGTAGGTTGTTTGCTCTGAAAGTCTTCTTCACACTCATCAAAGAAGGCCATACAATGACAACTTTCATGGTCTGCTAGCTAAGAATAAAATCTGGCCTGAAATTCATTCAGTTCTCTTTCACCCTAATGTGTCATGATCTCAACAGAGAGAAACAATGATTACCTTGAACTAAGTCCAAAGGGACTTTAGTCTTTTATACTTTCCTTAGCTGCTAACAATTAATTTTAAAGGAAGCATTAAAATCTGCATTAAGGAAATATCAGACTATCTAGAGTTTACAGGATTTCCAAACATAAATTAGTATTTTTAAAAACACAAATAAGCACCACATACTTTTTTTACTGTGTCCAGTAACACAACCATAATGCTAGGGGAAGCCCTCTTACTTCCAGCTTGACCCTTTAATTGGAGGGTGCATTATAAACATTTACGGCAGGGCAAGCATGATTAGCCAGTGAGTAAGGAATTAAAGGAGTTGGAGCACCTCCTGGTCTTTGGTTAGGTGCTGTCTTGTGGTTAGTCTCAGCTCAAATATAAATAATGATGATGAATTCATGATCTGGATTATGTGGTTAGACATCCTTTCATAATTCCAGCACTCACCCAGTTAATTGGTGGTCGTTTTCTTTTCCTGCTTCTCAAGACTCCCACACCCAAAAGATTAAAAATATTTAGTCTGTGCCAATTAAAATTATAAAGAGGAACAGCACATAGAAAGGGAGTCAATCACCTGAATGCTATTACCTATACATTATGGCTTTTATTATGAGAAAGGCATTTCAATTATTTGTATTAACTTCTTCAGAACAGTCTTAGTTTTCATAACATATTTGTCTTTAGATTCTGTACTGGGAAAAAAATACTCCAACAATTAAAATATGAGCAGATCTACATGTTTGAATTTCCTGAGTTCCATAAAGTTTTATTTCTTATAATTCTCTTGGGAACAGATAATTCCAAAACTAGTTGAATTGTTAAATGGAGGTGAGTTTAAACTGAGTATATTTTGCCACCTGCAAAGTCTTCTGGGCTGATTATCATAGATTCATGAAATTGCCCATAATTCTACTTACACAAAGAAAAGGGGACTAGAATTCATCTCATTTTTAAAGATAGCCAAAGAATCAGATTTTGATCCCAAGTAACCCAGTTCTCCAGTGTCCACTAAATCTTCATTTTATTCTGCCACACCACCTTACCTTGTTTAGACAGTAGTGAAGAGACACATAAATGTTGCCACCATAAGATTTTTGTATATTGGCAGTGATGTCTGGTTCAACTTAAGCATCAGGTAATAAAGCCATCATCAGCATTTATAATGTTTACAAATACTCTAGGTTTAGAAAGCATTGCTGGCATGTATACATTTTTTAAAATAATTCTTGGAAGTCTGTTGTTTTCTAGAAAGCCTGTACTTTATTCTGAGATAATCTCAAGGAACAAGATTTTAAAATAAAAAGATTAGTTTAAAATAGATGTGATTCGACTGAGCAGTAGCTATTGACCCTTCTCAAGATTAGAATAGAATGAATTCTGGGCATAGGAGCATGAGTACCTTTGACAAAAATCTTGAAGGTCACTATTGAAGCTATTTGCCAAAGACACCTAATCCAACATGATCATTTTAGTAACTATTTTGGCTCCTGCAGACTTCTTACCCAAGTCTCTTGGAATCACAAATTGGAAGGATTGTACCTGAAGGGAATATTTGCTGAGCACAATCCACAGGAGTAAGAATGGAGCACAGACAGGGAGATGGATTGGGATTTTGAGGAAGAAAGACAAAATCAAAAAGGAAGGAGTTTAAAAAATCACCAAATTCTACTTTCCTTCCAATGTATGCTATAAGTGTTTGTCAAAAATTCTGTCAGTCTCCTCAGGTGTTATATTGCTTTTCAACTTCCATGCAAAAATGTCTGCTCGTCTGTAACTTGTGTTACAACATGAATAAGGTATCTATATATTTCCTAGTCTTTACCTGAAATGAAATTGTTTATGTCAATTATCTCCAGGTTTCTCTACACAGCTTAATGTTCCATTGCTTTTTTTTTGAAACTACATCTTGCTATTAAATTAGATAAAATGCTTCTCTTTTCTGGTCACTAAATAATCTATTCATTGAGCTCAAGAGATCAAAAAATTATTATGAAGTGTACATGCAGAAAAGTTTATACAACATAAATGCACACTTCATAAATATTTAGACTGTGACTTTCAAATGGATAAATGGATGATTGTGTTGATATCCCAGAAATCCTTATTAGTCAGCAATCATATATTTTTTTTCAGAAGTAACTGTTTTGTTCACTCATAAGATGGCAATTTCCTTGTTTTTTAGCCATTTAAGTTTTACTCCTAGACTTGTTCTCCTTGGGCAACATTATTTGGTTTTACCTCTTCTTATAATCCATAAATGGAATCACAAAGTCTGTATACTTTTATTCCTGAATCTTTGGCTCAAAAGCATGACAAGAGTCAATGCTTTCATGTATAGCTTCAGTTTCTTCATTTTCACTGCTATGGTATTCCAGTGCATTCAGCACATCCCTAATCCATTCTCCTACTGACAGATGTTGGATGGCTTTCAAGTTATAATTGTTAGGAACAAAGCTGTCTGTGCAATTGTTCATGAGTACCTGTAGTGAATATATCAATGACCGGTGATGCTACAAAGTGCATATGGGTGTCAACTTTACCAATAATAGGAAGCTACTTTTTCCAAAGTAGTTATTTTAGTTCATACTCCCCTTAGTGGAAAGAGATATAATATGTATTATCTATCAGATCCTTATATTTTTGCCTATCTGGTACTTAGTATACAGAGGTTCCATCTGGGTTCTTCTATTTTGCATTGTGGTTTCAATTTGTAAAATTCTCATTGCTAATGAGATTGGGAATTCCTTTATATATGTAATACCCACTGTTCTGATTCCTTACGATTTAAATAAAAATTCTAGCATTCAAGACATTGGTGCTATTTATACTGACCACCTCATGTCATAACTGTTGAGAAGTAAAAACAAGTCACCACTGGAAATTAGTTTGGAACTGGACATTTGATGCAAGTTGTTCTACTGAATTCTCATAATAACTTTACTAACTAGTTGATGTTAACCCTACTCCATGTCAATGAGTGTCAGAACTAAAACTCAAACCATAATTGTTCAACACCAAAACTTAAAAACTTTCCAGTAACCACAGTTCCTCCCCAAAAGTAACCTCAATAGAAGTAAAATAACAATCAATAGTCTTTGATGAAGTCATTGCTTTAAAAACGATACAAATAAGGACAAAAAAATTTGCAGGTTAACAGAGGGGTGGAAGATCGGGAGGAAATGGATAAAAGGAAACAAGAAGTATGAATCTGTAGTCACAAAACAAAAACATCAAGGAGATGGGATATACACCAAGGGAACTAAATTCAATAATATAATAATGAAAAACTGAGTCTAAGAAAATACAAAAATAGACTTGCTGTGATCATCTTTTCATAGTGTATACAAATGTTGAGTCAAAATGTTATGCACCTGAAACAAACATAATGTATGTAAATTTTACTTCAATAAAAAAAAAAAAGACTTTACCAAAGAAATTTCAAAGGTGGCTTGGTTATTATAACTAATCAAATAACTGCGTCCCTAGGTCAGTTCTTCTCTCAACACTTCAAAATTCAATTCATTAATATTTAAACAAATGAAAGATTCTTTGATATTTGGTGGGATTTCTCTCATGAGAGTAGTTCATGAGACTCTTCAAGCACAGGTTTCATTTACTAACTGTGACAGGCACTTGTGAAATGATTAACACTATCCAGTAGTTCTATAATATTAGATAATAGTCAAATAAAAGTAACAAAAGACAAGAATAAGACACACTATTGTAGAAGAACTACATTTTTATGTTAGTAATCAATTTATTAGGGCATTCAACAAATTTAAGCAACTGACACTTTTAAGAAATTAATTTAAAACCAATTAAAGGATAAACAAGCAAAGCTCTTAAGAATTTTTATGTTACTAATGGTGCCTTTTTCTTTTTAACCATAAAGGTCCAATAAAAATACCTGTAAATATTGAAGATACAGAAATATTTTTCAAAGAATCAAATTAACCAGAAGCAATGATTCAGGTACGATACTGCCTACGAGAGAGAATGGGTCCATGTCAGCTTTCTACATCCCTTCCGGAATGCTAAAAATAACCCTCAGGGACTATGAGTAACTCTCCTTTCTAATATCTTTAAAAAAAGACCTTGCAATGGGATCTGATCCAAAACTCTCCCCAGTGACATGGTGACCCTGTACATTTGTCACCCACAACTTCAAATAGGTTTGGACTTCGCATCTATATTAATCTCACATTCATCCAACTCCATGGAAATGAACAGTGAAAACAATATTATTAACCACTTCTATACATTTCACACATCATTATTTTTTACTTTACTTCATACCAATCTTAGCTTGCAAAAGTGCTAGCAGAGCATGCACTTCTTAGCTGTCAATATACCTCCATCTTTCCTATACCTATACCTTTGCCTATACATTCCCTATACCTATACCTTTTCTATACCTATAATTTTCCTATACCTATACCTTTGTCTATAACTTTTCTATACCTATACCTTTCCTATACCTATACCTTTGTCTATACCTTTCCTATACCTATACCTTTCCTATACTTATATCTTTCCTATACTGATACCTTTGTCTACAAAGACAGAGAGGTTCAGGTTTTAAATGACTTACACACCTTTAAATTTGGAAATTCTTTAAATCCCATTATCTCTGCAGTTACTGTGAATTTTAAAATTAGCTTGGCCTTTCCTAGCTCCAGTGCTAAGGATTACAGAGTTTTAAAGAGTATAAACGCTTCTCTGCAGTTCTACAAAGGGTGATCCCTAACCAGTTGACCCCAGGAAATATAAAGCCAGCCAGTTCTCCTGCTGATAACTGCTGATCAGTGTTTCTAAATAGAAAGATGTATGTTATGCTACAAACCACCAGGAAAAAAACCAGGTAATTCCTTCCTCAAGTCCACATGAAGCTAATGAATCAAATTTTACGTAAGATGGGCATAAGATTCAGACATGACATGTGTCAGTGAATATCTATGAATAAGAAAGCAAAAAATGCGAGGGACGCAAATAAGCTCACTGGGACAAACAAGCAAGTTCAGTGATTGGAAGCCAACTTGCTCCTAAAGAAAAGCTGTTACCATGGTTACACTGGAATCCTAGGTAACTCTCTGAGGTCTTACCTCTTGTGTCCTCACATTTATGTATCCATAGTGAGTTCGAAGAGGCCGCCTGATTGTGTAGGAGAATGGTATCCATTTAGTTCCAGGTTGTCCAAAGCAGTTTAGTAGCAATGGGAAATTCACTTCATTTACAAGACGCACAACCAGCAGGAAGAGAAATGCTGCTATGAAGCTCACGGCAATCACAGACTTTCTCTATAAAACATTCAGAAAAAAAAAAAGAATGAATGAAAGACTTTCAGCTAAAAGAAAGCAGTCACCAGTACGGTTCCTTCTCCCCCCCCCCCCCCGCCCCCTACCTTCAACCCCACTCTTTTTCTTTCAAGAGGATCAAAGGACTCTGTTATTTAGTCTATTTCCTTTAGAGGTAGAAAATAATAATTTAGTGACCAGGTTGCCTTTGTGTGCTGGGCCTCTGTGAGCAAGCAGAGGGGTTCCCTTGGATAGTCTTTCCATTCCACCCTTACTCTTTCCACCTACCTATTTGTATTAAAAGGTCCAGTTTCAAATCAGTTTCAAAACCCTAATTAGAAATTCTCTGCTAAGGGAAATTCTTCCTAACTGCTCAGTTTGTTCCTTCCCCGATCATCTAATCTACCCTAATAGGGGTAAAAATTCCTGCACTCCCAGACCTTGAAGGTACTTCATTGTACTTTTCTCTTTATATCATGATTTATGTGATTTTCCCTCTGTATAATTAAGTTCCCCCAGAACTAGGATATACCATGTGACATTGCTCTCTCTATCCCATGTTTTCACATAGTCATCTCACATGCTCTGAGTGATCAATACAACAAAGTGAATGAATGAATGAGTAAATGAATTTCAGTTTTGTAGTTTCTTCCGTTTCTTTATCTAGCACCTTCTGTAGGCTCCAAACTTTGCCTGTGCTAGAGGATATGCAAAATTAAGATAAAAACAAAAAAACTAAAAGTAGAATTAGGGGAAAATCCTATGCCAAGCATTATGGAAACATTTCCCTCAATGTGTCACCAAGGACCAAGAATAGGAGCAAATGTATCTGACTGAGATGGAACGAAGCAAAAAATGGGTTTGGGCTTAAAATTGATAGATGCACGGCTTTCATAGGCAGAGATCTGTGAGCCTTTTCGAGGTAGAGTGAACACAGCAAGAAGGTAAGAAAAGATGAGACTATTCAAAGCCACAAAGAGCTTTGACTACTGGGTGCAGAAAAGGAGAAAAGCTGGGAACACAAATATTAAAATGTTAACTTCACAGCAGACTGTGTGAGATACCCAATTGAGCAGTTCAATGATTGGAAACCCAAGGGAGAGTTCTACTTGTTTGCTTTATTTTTCTTTCTAGGTGACTAAGATTATAAACCTATAATCAACATCAGTATTTAAGTTGCTTTAGAGAAGGGAGATGTGAAGGTAAACAACAACTAGTGAGATGATTCCAATTGAGTAGGACAGAGGTAATGAGTAATGGAAACAAGAGAGATGGGGGGGTGGATATAAAGGTGGCAAAGACAAGAGAAATTCAATTTAGACAGAAGGATGGTGGAAGGAAGTTACTGATTGAATAAAAATGACAACCTGAAAATTGAGTGATGCTCAAGACTTTGGATCTAAGTTGCAATAATGCTAGCCACATCAGAGAGAAGTCAGAGTGGCTGAAGCAGGAATTGATTTAAGCAAGTAAGAGATAGTTTTCAGGAATTGATGGGTCATCTGGATGGAGCCAAAGGAGTCACGGAGAAGGTCAAGTCTAGAGCAAAGAGAAAGAACAGAGTTAAGGGTAAATGACACATATAACTCTGACTTAAAATCCAGGCTGGAGACACATTGAAACATTCCTGTCAAGTTGGTCTTGGGCCCTGATTCTTCATTAAAGTGAAGTCAAATAACTTGATGGAAAAAAATAACTTGATGGAAGATTGAATGATATGTTTTCAGTATACAACTTTATGGTGGAATCAGCTTCTTCTTTTTTTTTTTCTTTTCAAGCAATATTGCAAGGAAAAGGAAAAACCAAAACCAGCTTCTGGATACTTCATATCATGCCTCCACAAGTCAGAGATACCCAAAGTAAGTCATTGCACTTGCTCATCTTAGACTTTGTCAAAGGCCCTACCTCTGTCTAGCCAGCCTAATTTTCCAATCACCTGAAAGTCCCTTGAGTCTGCCTCCTCAAACTCCTTATCTCACCACTAACTACCATGGCCTTATCTCATTTAACCTTCTAATCACGAAAGACCATTTTAATTTGCTCCTCTGTGAAATCATTATGTCCACAACATTGCAATGTGTCAAGGTAACAGCTTAAATGAGTTGATGGATCTTCAAAGTTTAAAGGGACATAGACCAGAACAGATGGCTAAATAAAAGCAAAGAGGGCAGTCACCCATTAAGTAAACAGGTAAGAACCTTTTTTTATCACTATCCAGTAGCTTGTTATCAAACAGCAGCTTGCTTTGAAGGAGACTCATGTGGGATTTGAGCCTTTGTCTAGTTCAGAGCTCAGCATGGCTCTTTCTGGTTCTCTTGGTTATTGCACTGCATCTCGTGACTGTGGCTTTGGGGACAAAATTCATGTCTACCTCCTGTGCTTTATCAAAGGGAACCGAGTAATGAGCACAGAGAGGATGAGGGGAGCAAATGGAGAGAGGGAATGAGACACTGTGTCTGTGTTCCACCTTGAATTCAATTCTGCTGTGGGCAAATATGTCCCTTTCATAGCTTAGCCTTGCGGTCCAATTCCAGTTGCACTGTGTGGGTCTCATTCTTTTCCTTTCCTCATGTTTCCATATTTTTGCTTACATGAAAGCATTTTTGTAGTGCCGATACAAATCCTTCCTCACCCCTGAAATTTCACTAGAAAAGGTAGAGCTTGAAGCATATTCTGGGCTCCTGGCATGAAAGACAACAGAAGTCAATAAAATGTGTATTCTTCTTATCGTCACTTCTGCCAGTCTGTGTGTGACCTTGACTTTCAGCAACTACAATGAACACTAAGGATGAGACTTTCAAAGTCTTTACATCAGAACAGGGGGAAGGGCAGTATAGGGAGTGTGTTAAGGATGTAGGAGTTAGGAAACTCAGAAAATACTGATAACAGTATGCATATATCAATAATTGACTTCTTCAAATGGTAATCAGTCATTGAGTCCATACTCTGTATATACTTGGTGAGGTGTTGAAAAACAAATAAAAGACCCATGCTTCCAATAAGTCACAACTTAGTGCTGCTAGCAAGCAAACAGCATGATTCCACATGTCAAACCAGCCCACGGAAAGTGTGCACAGGATGCCCAAGATGTCCAGAGACAGGGGGTGTAGGAGGACTGTGTCAGGGGCAACTCAGAGAAGACATGTCTGAAGATGATAGGCAAATAGAGTCCTGAAGTATGAGGAAGAATTAGGCAAGTAGAGATGGGAAGGGCATTTCAGATAGAGGGAACAGTACAGATTAAGACACAGATATCTGAAAAAATCTTAATTTAGTCAGAAAACTGCAAGTTATCTGGTAAAGAGAGTTCATTGCTTATGTATTAGGAGTTGGTGCCAGGAAAACAGACACAAAAACAAAAATAAGTTAAATGCAATGTCAGATGTAACTATCTGTCCCATCTACCTTATAATAGGATAATAAAAGGACCAAAGCACAAAATGTTTTATAGTTCTAAAATATCTCTACTTTCCAATTAAGGAAAGATGGACCATTCACTTAATTTCCATTGAAATTGCCAGTTAACACAGTTAACACATCACAATACCTTGATTTCAGTGACTTGTTTTAGCAACTGTTTGAGTCCATCAACACAGCAAATTAGAAGACTACCTGTTTTCATGTGTTCTATGTCTAACAATTTCTTTATGGAAGTGATCACCGTTGCCTTAATTGAAGTAATCAGAGTACCCCCTAGTTTTAGCAACCCAACAATTATAAGAGAAAACAACAGTAAATCCTTGTCAGGTTTATGGTCAAGATCCACAAACTTTGCGTACCACATAAAATAGAAACTTAATAAGTCATTCACCTGGGACCAGGAGCATGAACATTATATGGTTCGATGAGAGGAAAGGTGGAGCACAGTTCCAGACACATGGTGAGCACCCAAAAGATAGAAGTAATTATTCTTATTAGTCCTGATTGTGAATGCCTGATGGACATCTGCCAGTTGGTAAACATTAGCCAGTCCATGCAAATGCATAGTAAGAGTTTAAAGATATCTTTTTTCTCAAATATTCCAGCAGCTTCAAACTCTTGAACTATTCAGTGCAACTTATCCACACAAGCATTGAGAGAATGTCACTGTGCCCAAATAGATCTGATGAATTGCTTTAGGTAAAGCTTTCTCCTTCTTTGTTCTTCATTTTGGGCAAGTCTGAAGAGGCCTTTAACAGCTGAGACATTTAGAATTTAATCCCCTCTGTGCTGCAAAAAAATATGCATCAAAAAAATGTGGCATTCTAGTTGTTCGCTTTTTAGAGTTGGAATATCATTTATCAGACTTTATAGCAGAAATACCTATTTTAAAATAAAACCCGCGGAGAATTCATGATTTGAGGAGAAAACAATTGCAGGGATTTTGGACTTAGCAAACCTGTAAGTTACAGTAACATTTGTATGCTTTTACTCTTTCTACCAAAGAATAAGATTTTAACCACAGAATAAATCTTTAATTTTTAAGTTAGTCAATTATTGCTAGATATTTTTGTGTATCTTCATGAATGATAAGCAAAATATGTTGTTTATATGTATAAAGATGTATAAAGGTAGTGCATTTTTCTATTTAAGTAGTATTATTTAATGACTGAAGTAGTTGCTTATCAAGGTAAAATGGAATATACACTTGTCCATATACTGTCATCTATCAATAATAAATAGGAAATACAATTTCACCTGTATTATTTATATAAGTGCTCAATTATCTTACATATTGATGACACCCTAATCCCAACACATTGTTTATTTATGACCTTCTCAAATAAAAATTCTTTTCCCATATAAAAAAAAAATATGTCATCAGTGTAATTCTACCAGTGGTTGAGTTCTAAATCTGGTTCTCCCTGATTACAATGAAGCTTCTTTCCATTTGTCCAAGGATGAATTAACAAAGTACACAATACATAAATAAAATCTTGTTTGTATCTATTTAGTCAATCCATTGTCTGGATCCTGCTTATTAAATTATAGTGAACTCTAGTGAATGTCTCACTCATTGGGGAGGGTTATATAAAAAAGGTAACAAAATGGTGGACAGTCCTAGATTGGTGGAGTCCATTTAGGACTTATCAAGGGCAGCCTTAGCCAACATAAACTGATGATAGAATCACTGAGATCACCAAGAAGAGAGTGGTGAATGTCATGTAAGGTCAATACAAGAAAATGAATACCATTTTGGAGCCCGGGATGCTGAAATTAAAGTGTACTAAGGTAAAAGAACTGCATTTTGAGAGTAGGGTCTGAAGAGGGCAAGAGGAATACAACTAGAGAAGCAAGAGAGGATCTGATAATGGAAGGTTTTGCATATAGTGCCAGAGGGCCTGGATTTACACCGTAGAATCCAAACAAGGAATCTAAGAATGGGATACATAGCATCAGACTTGATTTTGGAAAGTTAGCACTGGAAATGTTGTGGTTAATGCATGGGAGGTAGGAAAGACACTTTCAGGAAAGGCATGACAAGAGCAACAGTGGGAAATTTCATCAGACATCAATGTGGGCATTCAATTATCAATATGAAACTGTAACTGTTATCTTCAGAAACTGTCTTTACTTCTACTAGGAACACTGGGAATAAAGTTCAGATAAGTGTATAGTTATGTCTGACCATCATATTCTTAGTAGATGGCAATATGTAATCAGATTTATTTGTTACAGAAATACCTCTATAATCTCTTCTTTCCAGACAGAGACATCAAGATGTGTAGAGGCTGAGTGAGTTGTCCAAGATCACAGCGCAAGGAAACAGTAGAGAGATAATCGGTTCAGATATTCTGTGGGCTGTGTTCTAGTGAATGAAGAGCTAAGTTATTGTCACTTGTACGAATGGAACAAGAATATAAAATCTGTTCAGAAATTTTTAAAACTGGATTGACCCTAAATAAATATATTTTACAATACCTTTTGCCAATAAACAATACAATTAATTATTAAGGAAAATTAAAAGACTGATCTGGAAGCATGATAAATATATATTTATTTCAGATATAATCCAGATCAGTAATTTGTTAGTAAATTTAACTCACATTGCCTTAATCTGGTTTTATGCCCAGTATTAAAGAGACAATTACAGGGTATCAATGGTTAATACTCAGAGAAAATAATATAATACTCTTCCACTTCTGCTAGAGAACATTAGATGTCCTTTGTCTATCAATAGTATCAATTCAATCAGATTCTTATTGAAGGCACATATCTAAGAAACAACATGAGAGAATAGTTATAATCTTCCTCTCTCAGCTCCATAATTTTAGTATTATTTTATGTAATGAAGATGCAACTAAATAGAAAAATGTAAGTAAATAAATAAATATAGTAAAACACTCAATATTGTGACCTACCTTAAGAATTTGGAAGCCACATCAACATGTCACTAATACATAGGTAGAGTTCAGTATGAATTACAACTCCAGAAAGCAAAAACCACGGCAATAATATTCCCACATAATTTATTAAGTGAAAACAGCTAGCCTTAGAGAAAAATAGAGGTAGCTAATATTTCCTTAGGGATATTTTTCTAACAGAGGCTTCCTATGACTGCAAGAAAAGTTAACATGGGCATTCTAAATTTGTCAGATGACATGACAAGAGGTCACACTGAAATTTCTAACACCTATTTTAAAACCATAATGGAAAACATCAGTGAGATTTAATATGCTAGCACATTTTTCTTATTTTATTTGAGGATAGGATTTAGGTTTCCCTGGCCTGATTTGGTTTTCAAACTGCTACAATATCAAATGAAAACAATCATGACTATATTCACAGACATTTTTCATTTTGTAAAATTATATAAAACTAGTTTTATCTCATTTTGCCTCTTCGTCTTTATCATATTGCTTCAGCATATGTGCTTTCACATAGCAGAAAGAAATCAGCATTTTAGAAACACAAGACAGAATAGACGATTGATAATGGGTTTGGAACATGAAGTCCCAGGAAATAGAGTCTCTCATGATGGCTAAACAGATAAAATTCAACCCAAAGGATTGCTGCTCATGATGAGAACATCAGATGGCACTGAAGTTGTCTTTTTTTCCATGTACTTACAGGGAGAAATATGTTCCAGAACACCTGTTGCCTTCTCCCTGTGCCTCTGGGTTTCAGCTGGGAGCAGAGAGGGTTAACTAGCCAGGGACAGAGAAGGAAATGAGATAGTTGGATTAGGAGCTTTTGCTTTATTCTTGGATCCTTGACTCTATTTGGTTTCTGCAAATATCTGCTTGACATCTTTCACTCTTGAAGAGATAAACTTATTTCTTAGAATATTCTTCCTATCAAGGGGTTCAGCACACAGAAGTGGAGCATAAAGATAGCCTGTGATTGCCCTAGTGTCATCAGGGAAGGAGTACTGCACAAAGGCACCGTGACAGTGATGACAATGTCACACATCAATGATGATGATGACACCAACTTGGGGATCCTTTTCTTTCCCCTTTGAATCTACATGGCTTTATATTGAAGAGCATTTACCTTTGCAAGCTTATATAAACCTATATTTTGACATGACTCTTCTATAACCAGTGAAGGGAAGACAGGATGTTGGATGCCTAAAAGTTTCCTCTTCCAATTGTCCCCTCATGCCCTCCACATTTCAGGCTAGACTTCTCACTATTCTCCAAAGTTCCTTTGCTACATAATGTAATAGACCTCAACCAGGCTGTTCCCCACTGGTACATGCAGTTATCCACCACTCCTGTCTCCACAAGTTCAAATATAACTCAGCTCAAATGGTATTTCCTCCTTAAAGTTCTCTTTATTCCTCCTTGGCTTCTAATTCATGCATGAGGATGAGGTGATGAGGGGGGGAGTGATGAAGGAAATTAAGGGAAGGGATAAGAAGGAGAAAAGATTCCCCTATATTTTTGTTTTTAAAAGTTCCCTGAAGATGTGGACAATGTTTAGGAAACATTTATTACATTTCATCTTCAATTAATGCTTTGAATTTATTTTATCTATATTTCACATCATTTCAGTCCCTGGGGGTCACCCACCACCTCCCCTTCCCACCCGCTCCAGCTGGTCCCCATTCTCCCCTTGTGCAGTTTCATTTGGTTGACCATATATTAGTGAAACCATTTGGTTTCTGTCCCTTTCCATCTGGCTCATTTCTGCTAGAATGATTTCTTCTAGGTACATCCAGGTTTCCATAAATTCATCAAATTTGTCATTTTTAA